>VDFB02052832.1:0-25089 GCA_007258455.2 Sequoia sempervirens | reverse complement strand
AGGCAGCCCATAAAAAAAAAATTCCTACCCATTTTTCCTTTCGACGCCCCGGACAAAACCCATGTCTTGAAATTTTTAAAATTTATCGAAAAACCATATTTTTGGGGGTTTTGATTTTTACACCAAAACTTCCGGAGGCCATAACTTTTGACTCGAGTGTCCGTTTGACCTGAAATTTGACGGGTGGTTGCATTATGGGATAACGAGTGGATTTCCAACAAGTTTCTTTGAAAATTGTTGGAACTTGTTTTGACCCATTTTTGGGGCCTCAAACTTTCATCTAGGCCCTCAAAATCCTAATTTAATGTTTTTTTCCAGCATTTTGAAAAATTGTTTTCACTCATAACTCAAAATGCATATCTCGAATCTGGGATGTTAGTTTGCAATTCATCCTATCTCACCAATGGGTATTTCTTGGAAAAAATTAGGACTCTCAAACATATGACCATGAATTTTACTAAAATGGCAAAATTTGACAATTTTTGAAAATTGCCAAATTTGGAAAATTTTGATTATCAACACTTTACGCCCTTTAAAACCCCAGAACTTGGTGTAGAATTCATCCCATCACATCCTCCAATAATTATAGTCTTCAATCCAATCCTCATCTGAGCTTTAATCCTATCCCAATCTAAGCTTTCGTCCCTCTATAGTCCAGATATTTGGGTATCAAACAATGTCTTAAGATCCCTCCCTCCATCTTCTTCAACTCTCATCTCAAACATTCATCACACATTTTAATTACACCTCTTCACACCTCTATCATCTCAAACATTCATCACACCTCCTTATATCATTTCAAACTCTCATTCCATAATCTTAATCAATCGTTTACTCATTCTGAGTAATCTTCCACCTGTTCCTACCCTTCACCTTCTCGTTCCACGAATCAGTCATCAATCCATCTTTCCACCTTTTCCTCATCATCCATCTCAACAATCCTTTTCCCCCCCATCCTCTACCCTCATCCCATCTCATAATCCCTTGTCATTGGTATCTCGCTATAGGCTTTTCCCCACACAACCCAATTCCATCTATCTCACCATCATCACTTCTGCTTCTTTTACACATCTTTTCAATCTCCTATCCTATCTCATCATCCATCTATCTGTCATATCGTCCTCCCAATTCCTCTTTTGGTGATTTGGATAACTATCCCATCCCTGAGCTTGTATAGTCACCACCATCCTCCAATCCAATCCAACTGGTCTATCTTGCCCCATCATGTCGGTCCAATCATTTTATTCCCTTATCTAGGGTTATCTCATCATCTTTCATCCATCACTTGTCTTTGGCTTGCCATCGAACTACGTTGCACCTGCACTTTCACGTAGGTAAGGTCAATCATTTGATCCCCCTGGGGTTCCATCCATCATCGATCTATATTGTCCACTTTTCTCCTATTCTCCATCCTATCTTGGTCATCCATCAAAATCTCCATCATGGTCTGTCATTAACTTTTTATCGAACTACGAGGGCTCTGCGCTTCCATGTAGGCAAGGCTAATCTTTGATCAGCCCCTGAGCCCCTAGGTCACTAGGATGTGTTAGTCTCCTGTCTTGTGTCATGTATCTTGTGTCATGACTCATGTCGCATCATCAAGCTATGCCCTTATCTAGCTGGATCTTAACAAATGAGATTCACTTGTATCATCAAATCCAATCAGTTCTGAATAACCTGCGTCATATCAATCTTTTAATTTAGTATCCATCATCGGTCTCAACAGGATGCATCCTTCCTAACATACCTCATCAATCCCATCCATCCCCTTGATTGATCCTATAAAGGAAATTCTGAAATTAATTGTGATCTTTTGATGCTTTTGGCTTTTTGTTTTATCATTTGAGCTCCTATCACTTGTCATGGTCGCCTTTGATCCATCATATCATGGTGTGCTTTGACTAGTAAACATAGGGGCATATCTTGATCTTTTTTGTCTTCTCGTTCTCCCACATAGTACCCACCAAGATCCCTAAGATCTTGTGTTACGTTGGGGCATCCTTGTGTGTTTGTGGTTATCCCAATACCTGGCCCGACCAAGGTCACCATGACTTTGGGGTGTTGGGATAGCCTTCTTGCTTGTTATGTTTGTTTTCTGCATTAGACACTAATCCACCTTGGTTCTTCATACCCTGGCATCTTGTGTCTTATGCTATAGCAAAAATTAGTGCTCCGACGATGGAAAATTGCATTTAGATTGCATTTCATCTCTCATCCTCAAATCCCCCCCATCCATTCATCTTTCATCACACTCCCCTCCCAATCTTCCATCACATTGCATCATCTTCTTCAGCTCCCCTTGCATCATATCATCCATTTCGATAGCACACTCGTGTTCTCTTGAACCAGCATGTCCTCTTGAGGGGGCATCATTCATCCCAAACTTTCATCATCATTTTCCCTTCCTAATCATTCAAAGGAACGACTGGGGCATCTTTCCCAATCTAATCATCTTCTTCTAGGTTCTATGTTTTAATATTCTTTGAAATGATGCTACTTTGTAACACCATCTCAAAGAGGGGAAAAATGTAGACATCTAAATTTGGACACTTAATTTATCCAAATTTATCCCCTTTAATTAACATCCTTAAGTTCTTCTAATCCCTAAGGTATTTAATCAATAATACCTTATCTCTTTAATCCTCCTTCCATTAATTGAATTAAGTAAATATTCCATTTATTTAATTCTCCTCATGTGACATCCTCCATCATTTTTTATCTTATCTTAATCCTTCTTCTAATCCCATCATTAGGATGTGCACATGCCTAATCCTTGATTAGGAGGTGTCACATCCTCCAACTTTTGCAAGTTGGCCTCTAATCTCTCTTAGCCACCTAACCCTCCTCTAATCCTTCACTAACTAGCCTAATTAGCTTCTCAAGGACTTTTTAATTCCTTATCCTTCCAAGGAATATTAAATTCCTTTTCTCTTCCCCATGTCCTTTATGACATGTGCCCTTAGTCAACCCTATTAAAGGCCTTCCCCTTTTGGACAAGGCATCTCCCTTCCCCATGTGAATTTTTAATTCACCTTTTAATCCCCAATGCATTTAAGGAATTTAAATTTCTCTCATCTCTATCAGGATATTTGAGGAATTTTTAATTCACATGTCCTTCTCACCACATGGGGACAAGGACCTCCTTTATGAGGAGATCTTGTCCAATCCCAAGGTACTTTTGTACCTCTCCATGTCATGTCCTATCCTTCCACCTCATGTCCACTTCATCTTTTAGGGCTAAATCACATGCCACATGCCAAGATGTGAGGGCTTGTGAGTTTTCAACTCACCTTAGCCCTACATCTTGATATTTGGTGGCTCAATCTTGACCCTCCATTTCCCCTAGGAATTCTCAAAAATCCTATAAATACCCCCTCTTTTCTCTCATTTTGGGGGAGATCATTTGTGCTAGCCAAACTCTTGCAGTTTTGTTTCTCAATCTACACTTAGCCATTTTCATGATTTCAAGCATCATTTGCATCTCACATCTCACATCTCACATCTTATGCCATCCAAGGAGCATACACATCAAAGATCGAAGGGCCAACCAAAGAATCGATTTGATGCAAGGTATAAAGTTCCATTTTGTTGTTTTTTATTTTGTATTTTTTCCAACTTAGGCTAATCTTAAGGTGTAGGTTGTTTTAGTGTTTATTTGCACTCTTTTACTTGCTATTCTTTTTCTAACGCTCACATTCGACCTATCACAGATTGTGATTACTATTTATTAGAAATTGCATATATGTTTGTGGAATCTCATATTTTAGATTTGGAGGATCAAATTGAGGTTTTATCTCTCTTATTTGATGATATTCATGTTATGAATATTATCACTTTATCTTTTTCTTTGGAGTTAGTTCAATATTTTCTTCCATTTGTTCTTATTTTTCTTAGCTTTTTTTGTGATTGGGCATGCACATGATTGGATTATGGCATCATTATCTTCTACCAAGAACTTGACAACATATAAGAAGACTTTAGAGCCACAATCTTTGTACATATGGATGCTAATTTCTACCAATTACTATCAAGAATTGGAAGAATTCTTCTATTTTTTCTTGGTTTATCTTCTTCCCAAGGGGAGAAACATTGGTTGTAGGTATTGGATAATTTTTGTCATAAAAAAATTACTATATTTTATAGGAGATGCTAGTTTGATAAGCCCAAAGGGTTGGATTTAACTATAGGTGCCAATCCCAACGAGCTTCATTGATTGTCTTCTTCAAGATCTTAATGATCATTTTGTTAGAAGCCTAAACACGAACATTTCCTTGGTGATAATAAGGGGTGGAAAAGTGATATTGGATGTTGAATTTGTGGCATAGCTCATAGATATCCTAGTTTTTAAAAGGTTTACCATTAGTTTGTATGATTTTTCCACAATCCATAGAGTAATAGAGCAAGCTTTTGGATTCAACTATGTTTGTTTTTAGACTGATGTTTTAGATCACACTTAGTGATCTATCATCACGAAGATGAAAGTGAAGAATAGGAGTGCAAATATGGACTTAAAAGGAAGAAGAGGTGGGGGAAAGGGATGGTAGAGCAATTAAAAATTCAATTTCTCTACCATCCCTTTCCCACACCAATATTTATTGAATTTTTAATTGCTCTACCATCCCTTTCCCCCACCTCTTCTTCCTTTTTAGGCCATATCTGCACTCCTATTCTTCACTTTCGTCTTCTTGATGATGGAACACTAAGTGTGATCCAAAATGTTAACCTAAAACAAAACATAGTTGAATCCAAAAGCTTGATCTATTAGGTTTACCATTATCTATGATAATGGCCTATGTAACACCATAGTGGAAAATGAGATAATTTAAGATAAACATGGATGTTTTCTTTCCCATTATGTAGGTCATGGGTATGGATTCAATCTACTTGGTAAAGTGTTATGTGGTTGTGATTATAAAATTATGAATAATCAAAGAGGTAGGGGTAATTTTACCTATGAGAGTGAGTCCCTAATGTGAAAAATTCCAAGGTGTGGTCATGGGATTGAGCTCTTGAGCTACTACATGGATGAGGTCCCCATGCTACTAGCAATGCAAATATTTCTTCACAAACTAATTGGATTCTCGCTCCATGGTTGGTCAATAATATCCTATTCTCAACAACTTCTTTTCCAAGGTTATGCCACTTGAGTGTGACCTATAACTTCCTTTCTACACCTCTTTCAAGGAAATTGAAGATTCATCTTGGTTAAGGCATCATAATAACATTTTTTTGAGACTTCTCTTGGTTAAGGGTATTGCCTAAAATGACAAATCAAGAAGATCTTCAGACAAACATTTTTAATAGGTTGGGAGTAATGTCAAATGAGAAGATATATTTAAATAGGCACATGACAATTGAGAGGGGGTGAATCAATTGTCACACAAATTCAAACTTAAAATTTTTGTCACTTATCAATTCTTCAACCACACTATTATGTTATTAAATATGAGCATGAAATATAAATAATAGAAAGTAAATCAACACAATGAACACTAGATTTTTATGTGAAAAACCCAATAAGGGAAAAACCATGGTGAGGGTTAACTAACACTATATAGTATTTTCAAACAAGTTCACTGCCAAAAGGAAAGACTCACTATCCAAGTACAAAGGCTCACTACCTACAAAAAGGAATCACTGTCCAACAGGGAGGCTCACTTCCTACACAAGAATTTATAGAATAGAATAAGGATTTACAAGCAAAAATGAACTAGAAAGATGCACCTATCATGTGTTGATACAATTATGGAGATACTTAGTATTTAGACTTTACACCCTTCATTCTTTGCTCACTTTCACATCAACTTCCACTGTACTCATCACCCCTTCACATTCATTGCTCATTCACTATTTATTCTATCTCTTCTCTACTAACTACACACATCTCATTATTTTTAAAAATTGTTTGCCATATATATATATATATATATATATATATATATATATATATATATATATATATATATATATATATATATATATATATATATATATATATATATATATATATATATATATATATATATATATGATCTCCATTGCAAGCATCAATTAGGTCAGCCTAATTAGATGCAATTGTTATTTATAAAAGATATCAACTATCAGATCCAAAAGTTCATAAAATATTTCCAAACATGCAATTCAACTTTTAGCACACTACATTATGGGTATGTGTAGGATCATCATGGAAAAAATATGCCCTTAAGTGGCAAAAAATTCAGAAAATTCAAAGCTAGGCAACTTGACTTAAAAAAATTGAATAAGTTATCTATATTATTTCAAAATTATGTAAGAATAGAATCTGTAGAAATTGAATGTAGTTTCTAAACTACTAGGTTTATTTAAAAAAATAAAAAACTATTTGGTGAGGATTTGAAAATTCAATGTAGTAGTACTTAAATTTTAGGGAAAAAATAAGAAGTGGGTGTCTGTCTAATCACCCTAACCACAATAAAATGATAATATTTTTTTATAATATTATAGATATAAGTAGAGGACTCATGTCTTGATGTGGTGCATAATTTTTGTAATTTTTTCGAAGTAAATAATTAATTATGAAATTTTTTATTACAACTTTTAAAAATATAATAAATTGTATGTTTGACCACCTTAACTTGGTCAGAACTTCATGAAATTCAATTTTTTTTTTTAAAGTTTTGGATTCAAAAAATGTGATACCATTTGAAAGCTATAGATATTTTTCAATTAGCCTATCAATCAGTAGTTTAGTCATAATTCAAATAGAAAATGAATAATAATTATTTATTAAATTCAAAGTAAAGCATAATTTATATTGGTGGAAAGCTGAGAATCTCCTTTAAAAACCCTTTTCATTTCATCAATTTTGGGTAAAACAAAAGTTGTCGACCACATACCCTAAAAATACCCATCATATCACCACTTTTTGGCCCATCATGATCCTTCACATACCCTTATGTCGACTCAAACCAAGAAATAGATCATGCATAAGTTTTCATACCATATCAAAATTAACTTAACATGTAGGCCAAAAATAGTCTTTAAAGCAATGAAGAGAATAATGTCACTTCATCATACGAGCACCAAAACATGGAAAAACCTTATCATGCATTCCTTTAACATTCATAAGAAATTTCCCAAAATTGCAAACATAAATTGTCAATTGTGGAGAAATGTAGACTAGAATACTAGAGAGACACCAAAAACACTAGATCTATCACCAGAGAAGAGAAGTCTGATATACACACCAGTTTAGAGTACTAGACCAAGCTACCAACATGGTGACATCAATGAAAACATATAGATAACCTTCCAACAATCTCCCCCTTTGTTAATGATGGCAACATGTAAACAAAATTCTCTCTCCCATTATCTCCAACTCTCCCCCCCTTTGACATCAATGGAAAAGGGTGCCAAAAATGAGTATACATGCTGACATCAAAATTTCAAAATGTTTCCAAAAACTTGAAAAAATAACAACAATCTAGAACTTTTAAGCATACAAAAATTAAGTGAAGATGACATTCTTCACCTAAAATACCTTCTTATACCTTTCCTTGAGAACTGGAAACTTCTTCTAGTTGAATATAATAGACTCCATTCTTGTGCATGTACTTTCGAATAAACTCACCAAAGTAAAAGAGGGTGACCAATCTACAATGGAACATTGTTTCTTAACATCTTCTACATCAATAAGAATTCTATAAAGATGCTCTAACCAGACCTCAACAGTTTATTTAAGAAGCTAGAAGGTCTTCATCGCATCATCTCTTTGTATTTGTGTAATGATTAGTTCAACCTATAGTTCACCAACTCTAATTCTTTGCTTCCCTTCTTTATCTTCAAATATATTAAGATTCTTTCCAATGGTGTTCACGTCAGCTTCAATCACTTCAATTCTGCTTCTGAAATTATCTACAATTGTAGGCAACTGAAGACAATATTTGTAAACATCTAAAATTTCTTTAATACACTTATTTGTTTCCAAAACAATCCAGAAAGTCTTTGCTTAGCTTTTTCACACCTCCTTTCAACCAAGATTCCCATCTTACGTCCTTCCAAACCTTCAAGCAACATCCTTTCTTCAACAATATCAGTCATATTTTCTAGCAAGAAATCAGAAACAACAGATACTTCAATACCTTTTGGAAGTAGATAATCTACCATAGCATCATATATTTTCACTTTGTTAATAGGTGAGTAAACATTCCATAGTTCACCAATATTCTTCATTTTTCCTTCAACTATCATAGAATGGATGTCATTAGGATTAGGGGATTCAATTCCAATTAGAGATTCTTTCTCCTTCTCATCGAAAATATCAATGATATCTTTAGTTCTCTTTTCTCTTTTTTCAATTTTGGAGAAGAATCATTGAAAACAACCTCCAATTCTCTTTTTCCAGAGGAAGAGCCCACTTCAAATTGACTTGATGTAGATATACTAGAGCAAGGTTTTTCTTTCAAATATTAGAAATTTGATTTGTACATGTTTACATTATCTTCCAAAGACTCTAGATATCTATAAATTTTCTTTCCAATAGGGACATCAGATTCCCACATCACATTATCTTTTCCTAGTAGAGAATTTAGAAAGTAAAACACTAGACACACTAGCAAGGATCCAAAATGAAAGGGATAATTATCAACCAATGACATTCAAACATTTTCAAGTAAATTCTCAAGTAACAAGCTACATAAATCAAATTGTCTATTCTCCTTAACCATCATATGGGAAATATGTATGACAGTAGCTAAAGTTGAACTTTCATGGTTTTTGAAATAAATTTTGTATGAAATACCATACACAACATATCTAATGGCTGAATCAACAAGTGTATCAATCAACAATGCTCTTAGATCTCTACTGATGTCAGTCAGCTCCTCCACATCTTTAGACTTCATAGTTTTATTTCTAGGGAGCTCTCCAATGCAACATAATCCAATAATCACTTCAATTGTTTCTTTTGAGATCAAATAGAGTTTTTCCAAAACAATGCTTCCATCCTTGAAAAGATTCAACAAGAACAAGATAACCTATTTATCTGTGAACCACAAAAATTTACTCCATAAATCCATCCCTGGGGTTTTTATGTTCTGTAATTTGGCTTCACTCAATCCTAGTTCAATTCCTTTCATTTTCCTATGATTGTACTCTTATAACTCTACACTTTTCAAATTTAGAGGGGTAGCACCACATGATCCACTATCCATAGTTATGCTTTCTTGAAATTCAATGAAACTTCTATTTTCTTCTTTCCTATTGTGATCAGAGAAAATATTTCTAGATTACCTAATATAATCTCCTCGAATTCCTTTCAAAAATGCTTCAAGCTCGCTCCAAGATCACTCCAAGCTTCTATTCAAGCTCTTAAAAAGCATGATTTAACCAAAAGAGACTTGTAAAATTCATCTCATATACCATCGAACTTACCCTAAAACACATTAAATGTGGTAGACACCTAAAATCTATTAAAAGCAGTCTTCTTACCATATATAACCCTTATTTGGTCTACAAAACCTCATGCCAAAATATTTTCCTCTGGTCCTTTTTCAAAAACCTCTGAATAACCATTCTTCACATTCCAACCATGTGCTAGACTCTGACACACTACTCTTCCAAGGGTTTTTTAATTCTTCTGATAATGCTCCCCCTAAGACCATGCTAGGTCTAAATTCTGAATAAGTCATCTATACTAAATGGGGGTACAAACACATCAGGAGTCTTAGGCTTTTCTTCTTCAAAATTTCTTTTTCCATATCTTATCCATATCTTGCTTCATCTCTTCTTTGTCAATCTTCTTTACTAGTTCACTCTTCTCTTCTGGAGTAGACATCTTTCCTTTCTTACTCTTAAAAAAATTTGATTCATTTCCAAGTTTTTTGTAGTTATAATAGACCACACTTTTCTAATTAATCTATCCTCCATTATTCCTCAATCTACATTGATTTTCTCTATGTCCAAATTTATTATAGGTATAGTAGTAGCCATTAAAGAATTGATTCATTCTGCCTTCATTAAACTTGTTCCTCATTACCCGACTGATCATTCTCACTTGAGATCTACATTATGTAGCCTTGTGTCCAATCTTCCCATATTCAAAACATTTTTTGGAAAGAGAACCAAAAAAGCAGTTCATCCTGCTCCTACATTCAATTGCTCCATGGCAATATTTGTTACAAGAAAAACAAACACCATCGAAGAGGGGTACCTTTGTGCATTAGGTTGTCTCATAGTCGATCTTCTTGAAAAATTCCTTCTCTACTTCCTCTTGCCTTGATTCTTCTTCACATATTTAGAACTTTCACCAGTGTCAACTCCTAGGCCACCTTTATCTTTACATGGTTTATGCCTTGTAAGCAGTTCTTCAAATTTACGAGAGCTAGATCTGAAATTATTTTCAAAGATTTTAGCCTTCTCTAGTTCCACTCATAAGTTTACTATCTCCTACTTGAGTCTAGAACATTCATCAGAACTATTTTGCACCATTGTATTTAGACATTCTTCAATCCTCTTCTTTTCTTCTAATGTCACTTTTAGTCCAATAATCTCTTGTTTCAACTATTCACTTACTTCTCTGTGTTTTTCCTTAAATCTCTTCAACTATTCCTTCAATTTCCAAATACATTCATTTGCTTCATCAAGATTCTCTTTCCACTCTATCAAGATATTAAATTGTAGCCCGAAGCTCTCCTTTATCATCCATTTAACAAGCCTTTAGGATCCTCTTCAAGTAGTTAAGCTCTTCACCAAGGAACCAAAAGCTCTGATACCAATTGTTAAATAGGTACAAGACAACTGAGAGGGGGGATGAGTTACTTGTCACATAAATTTAAACTTCAAAACTTTGTCACTTATTAATTCTTTAACCAAACTATTTTGTTATTAAATATGAGCATGAAACATAAATAACAGAAAGTAAATCAACACAATGAACACTGGATTTTTATGTGGAAAACCCAAGAAGGGAAAAACCACCTTGAGGGTTAAATAACACTATATAGTATTTTCAAACAGTCTCACTTCCAAAAGGAAGGACTCACTATCCAAGTACAAAAGCTCACTATGTACAAAAAGGACTCACTCTCCAATAGGGAGGCTCACTGCCTACACGAGGATTTACAAAATGGAATAAGGCTTTATAGCCAAAAATGAATTGGAAAGATGTACATATCATGTGCTTATACAGTTTCAAAGATGCTTAGTATTTAGAATTTGCACCCTTCATTCTTCACTCATTTTCACATCAACTATTTCCTTACTGATCACCCCTTCACATTCATTACTCACTCACTATTTCTTCTATCTCTTCTCTACTATCTACACACATTTCATTATTTTCAGAAACCGTTTTCCATATATATATATATATATATATATATATATATATATATATATATATATATATATATATATATATATATATATATATATATATATATATATATATATATATATATATATATATATATATATATATATATATATATATATATATATCTGATCTCTATCACAAGCATCAATTAGGTTGGCCTAATTAGATGCAATTCTTATTTATAAAAGATATCAACTATCAGCTTCAATAGTTCAAACAAGCAATTCAACTTTTAGCACACTACATTATGTTGGCTCGAACCAATAAATATATTACACATAAGTTTTCATACCATATCAAAATTAACTTAACACCTCGGCCATAAGTAGTCTTCAATGCAATCAATAGAATAATGTCGCTTCATCGTACAAGAACTAGAACACAAAAAAACTTGATCATGCATGACTTTAACATTCATAAGAAATTTCCCAAAACCTCAAACAAAAATTTTCAACTATGGAGAAATGTAGACTAGAATACTAGAGAGGCACCAAAAATATTGGATCTACCACCGGAGAAGATAAGTCAGATATATACACTAGTTTAGAGTACCGGACTAAGCTATGAACATGGTGACATCAATGATAATGTATAGATAACCTTAAAATAGATACTACTATGGAGGTAAGTGAAAATATTGTGATACAACAAGGAACTAGGATGAATAACTTCACATATAAATTCCAATTTAGGTATATTGAAAGTTGGAATGAGAAGTTACTTGACAAGAAACTCACATTTTAGGCTATTTTTTGGCATTTCTAACAAGGATCCAATGGTGTCCATGGCATACACTTCTTGATTGTTGGTCGTGGGTATTTTCTCAAATGTGATATCAATCAAATAGTCCTTGAAATTATCAACCATTTTCTTATAGGACATCAATTTTTCATCCTTAATTTGGTAATCCACATTGACCTAGTTCATTATTAGCTGAGAATCTCCATAGACTTTGAGTTCTTGAATCTACTATTGGATTGCAATTATTAACCCTATGATGAGGGCCTCATCCTCAACTATGTTATTCATGCATAGAAAAACTAGCCTATATGACTTTAAGATGCAATCACCTTGTGGGGTGATGAAAAAAATTCCTTCTATGGATCCATATTATGTGTAGGAACCATCAAAATACAATGTCAAATTATTTTTTGAGCTAAGGGTGAACATCGATTCATTAGAAAACTCTTATACCAAAGGGGTTTTCACATAGATTATGGATTTGACCACCTGATATGCAATGACATATCCTTTGATAGATTTCAATTCAACATATTCCATATCAAATTCTTTAAAGATCATCACTCACTTTTCCATATGACTTGTGGGAGTAGCTTTTGATAACAAATATTTGAGTGGATGAATCTTGGATTTGAGTTTGATATGATGTGAGATTATGTAGTGTCTAATATTTTTGGAAGTGAAAACCAATTCAAAGAATTTTTTTTTAATGGATGTATAGTTAAGTTCATATCCTACCATGGTTCTACTAATATAGTATATAGCCCTCTCTTTCCTTGTTCCATCATGTTCATCCAAAAGAGCCCCTAAATTTGCTAAGGTTGCTAAAATTTATAGTATCAAAGGCTTCTCAGCTATTAGCAGCGTTAAGACAGGTAGTGTTGCTAGATAATCCTTTAGTTATTTGAATACTTACTCACAATGTTGATCCCATTTGTATCCCACACCTTTGTGAAGGAGATGGGTGAATGGGTGACACTAATCTACGGATTGTGCAATAAACCTTATGATGGGATGAAGCTTCCCTTGTAGGAAATGCAACTACTTGAGGGTTTGTGTTTGTTACATTTCCATGATTTCTTTGTCTTTGGCTGAGTCCACATCAATTCCTCTTCATAATACAATGTATCCCAAAAATTTTCCTCGAGTGACTCTAAAGACGTACCTCTTAGAGCTCAACCTCACTTAATACTTCTCAAGTCTATAAAAAAAATTCTAGCACTTCCAAATGTTCCTTATTATTTATTTGGCTAGGATTTCATCCACATCATCTTCTAGGGTCTTGTGGATCATATGATGCAATATTAAGGTCATCGCTCTTTGATAGGTCACTCCTGCATTCTTTAGATAAAAAGGAATCACATTCTAATAGTAGGCTCTCCATAGGCATGTGAATGCTATCTTATGTTGATCTTCCTTAGCTATGATTATTTTTTTATACCCCAAGAATCCATCCATGAGAGAAAGCAAATCATGTCTAGTTGTCTTGGATCCATGATGATATATATTTTGGGAATTGGGAAGTCATCTATGGGACATTCCTTGTTTAAATTGAGAATTGGTGGTCTTTGATAGTCCTAGTTGATGAGTTGAGGCTAGATAAGTCTCAATTTAGTGTTTTGGATAGGTGTGAAGGATTTTATAGTGATCATGAAAATGGAGGTATCTTCAAAAAGGTCTATGATGTCAAAGGGAAGTCATTGATGTATTTTTCATTCAATGTATTTAACCAAAAGGATGACTCAACTTCCTTAATTGAAGTACCCTTGCCAAGAAGGGTCATTGTTCTCAAGGTGTATCAAAGATCAAGATTGTTTGGATGTTTCTCATGGATGATAGGTATAGAGGCTGAAGAATGTCCTAATCGATATCACCCATTTGAAATAGATTTATTAGCATCATTTATTCTCTAATCCATCCTCTTTTCATTTAATTGATTTAGGGTATGTGTAGGATCATGATGGGCCAAAAAGTGGCGATATGATGGGTATGTGTAGGGTATATGGCTGACGAATTTTTTTACCCAAAATTGATGAAACAAAAAGAGTTTTTAAAGGAGATTCTCAACTTTCCACCAATATAAATTATGTTTTACTTTGAATTTAATAAATAATTAATATTCATTTTCTATTTAAATTACAACTAAAGTCCTAATTGATAAGTTGATTGAAAAACAGCTATAGCTTTCAAATAGTATCACATTTTTTTATTCTAAAACATGGGTTAAAAAAATGAATTTCATGAAGTTTTGACCTAGTTAAGGTGGTCAGACATATGAGTTTTTTATATTTTTTAAAAGTTGGAATAAAAAATTCATAATTAATTATTTAATTGGAAAAAAATTACAAAAAAATATGCATCACATCAAGACATGAGTCCTCTACTTATATCTAAAGTATTATAAAAAATAATTATCATTTTATTTTGGTTAGGGTGGTTAGACAAATACCTACTTATTTTTTCCCTGAAATTTAAGTACTATTGCATTGAAATTTCAAATTTTCACCAAATAGAATTTTTTTAAAAATAAACCTAGTAGTCTAGAAGATACATTCAATTTTCTATAGATTATACTCTTACATATTTTTGAAATAATATAGATAACTTATTCAAATTAAAAAGATAAAAAATAAAAAATCCTAATTTTCTAAATTTTTCACCACTTAAGGGCCTATTTTTTCCATGATGATATTGCACATACCATTTAATTAGCCTAGATAATTACTTGATTACTTCATTTTCATGTATTTAGCCTATTTAATAAAATTGGGTTTATTCATCTCTTTTAGCACTAACACTTCATCTAATTAAATCAAATAGATCAAAAAAATTAATTTAATCTCCTAAGTCATATTATGTAATTAAATAACCCTATGTTATTTAATTAAATATCATTTCAACCCTCTCCTATTTATTAAATCATTTAATAAATACCTTTTAAATTCTTCTAATCCCCTAATTGCATAAATTAAACCTTATTTAATTAGCAATTAAATTAATTTTACTCTAATCAAAGGGAATATACCCATCAAATATTCTTTATTCTTTTTGCACAATTAATTTTTTTTTTTTAATATATAAATTAACTTTTCTCCTCACCCTAAAGGAATATTCTAAGGAATATTCCCTTTCCTCCAATCAACTCACTTAGCTTCAAATATAAGTTAACCCTTTTTAACCTCTTTGGCAAGTTACCTTTGACCTGTGTGAGTAGGTCAAAAGTGTGTTTCTTTGAGGCAAGTATAAGCCTTTGATTAAATTTCATCATGCATTCTCATCCGTTTATGAGACTTCACAATCCATGCCCCTCATCCCCTTCATATTGAACCGTTGATTAAGCTTTTTGATCTCAACCATCCTTTCCTCATTTGCTCTCCTATAAATAGATCGCTATTTGGAGACAAATGGATCCATCTTTTATTGCTAACTTATGCTATTAAATTCACTCACATAATCACTTATCTTTTACTCAATTTTTAGCTTGTTTTAATTCATTTTAATTACATAATAGCTTAGAGCATCTATTAATGGTTTCCATGCATGCATCTTAGTTTGTAAATAAATTAGGGTTTTCAACTTTTAGCATCATTTTAGCTTAAATTAGCTTTTATTAGCTTAGATTAGCTTAGAAGTTGCTTAATTAGATCATTTAGAACATAAAATCATGGTAACTTAGCTTGCATCATGTTCATTTTTTACATAATTTGGGTTTTCATACATCAAACAACATGGTTTTATTGATTCTCTTCCATAGAATTGACTAAAACAAGCTCACTTATCATAGGATTGGGAAATGGTCATCATTCCATATCAACATGACACCAATTTCACAACAAGATAAATTTTGAATGGATTAGAATAGATGTTTTCAAATATTTCATAGTTCAGTATGTTAGTTTTTGATGAAATGATTAGTTTTGATCTTGTTTGATCAATCTTGTTGAGATTCGAGTATTAATGGCTCCATTATGCTTCGATTCTTAATGGATCAAGTGTAATTTGACCCATACTAGTATCCTTGCATTGGCATTCTGGTGCTAGAAGGAGGGTAACCTAATCATTTAGTTGTTTTTTAGCTCAAAATCCATGTTCATGTTATTTTGTAGGTTGTAGTAATGCTCAAACAACAAACAGTGACGCTATTTGAATAACATCACCATATAGTGATGCCCAAGCAATTTAAAACAACACATTTAATTGGTTGATGCCAATTTAAATATAGCGATGCATATTTAATTTTAAAATATCATGAAACACAAGCGGTGATGCTCAAATTCACTAGACTGACGATTTCAAATTTCAAATAGTGACACATTCGTTAACAACAATGCCCATCAAAACAATAATGAAATCGTGCTCACTTATCTTATTGTAGTGGGAGACCCATTTTCACCAAAACAATTCCCAAATCACAAACTATGATATGATCATGTTCAACGATGCTCAACAAGGGTAAGAAAATTTATGCTAGTTATTTTTGACATGTGATTTAATTTCTTTGGATTATTTGATAATTGATAGATGTCTAACTATGCTTTCATTGTTAAATTAATAGGGTTTTGTAGGGTTTAAAGGCATGGAGAAAAATTGAATAATTTCTCTTCTATCTTAACATTCTATAATTGTAAAAAGTGTTCAATGCTTTGGGGCAATTATAACACAATTTCATGTCTTTTTACTTTCATTTTTATGCAACACACTAGTTTTCAATGGGGTTTAAAATGAATGTTCAAAGTTGGATAAAATTGAACCCTCACATCACATCTTTCAATTGGTCTTAAAATTGAACAAGGAAAACTCACCTTTCAATTGGTGCTTAAAATTAACTCATTATTGCTTTGAAGGATAAAATTGACAACTATTTGTTTTGTTTTATGGTTTTCAATTGTTTTAGTGAATGTGTGTGCAATTCTCTAGTTCTCTTTGGTGATCTTGAGAAATAGAAATTGTTGGAAAAACAAGGATAGACAACTGAGAGGGGGGGTGAATCAGTTGCCACATAATATTTAAAATTTTCAAAATTTTCTTAACTTAATCCCAGATTTGATGAATGAACAATAAACCATAAACAATCAACACATTAGAAGCACACATAACACCAAGATTTTTACCTGGAAACCCTATTAGGGGAGAAACCCTAGTGCATGTTAGTCAGCAATATTATACCCTGTTAAAAGTATAATGAAAAATAACGGGAATGCACATGCCTTCAGGCACACTGCCTAGAGCTCACTACTCAAATACAAAATGTCTCACTTCCCAAAAATACAAAGCAAGTCATATTAGATCTACAGGGTATGAACTAAGAAAATAGCTTTTGTGAAAGCTTGATTATAGTTCCAATTAAGCACAAAAACACTCCTTCACACTTCACTTAAACTTCTTCACACTATTCTCTTCAATCAAATGAATAGATCAATATTCACACACTTTTCTCTTCTCTAGATTTTATTCACTTCATTCACACTATAAATTTGTTGAAACAATCAATCTTATATATCTGCAACATGGAATTACATCAACAACTTTATCGGCCAAAAAAATAAAGCATATTTACAATGTCAACCCAAATTTACAAATAAATTTTCAATCAGAATCAAACACCACAGACTAATATTATGATGTGACCTAAAAAAAATCCTTGAGCATGCCAAACATTCAAATTTAAATGTTCAAGGATCTGCAACACATTACAACCACATTGTCGACCAAGAACATGAAAACCCGAACACACAAGAGAAAAGTATTTAACCATGAGCACATTGATCAGTGTGGAAATACAAAAAAGATAGAGAATGATATAGAAGCATTTAAAAGCAAATAGAACTAATAGATAAGCATCTGCAATAACTAAGATTACCAGAATTACATAATCTTCAATTAGGAACACTAACAGAGACCACAAAATCACTGTTAAAACACAACTGTCCATAACATGATGAATTCTTCATGTGGACCTTTGAAACTTCTGGTAGATGATCTAGATGCTCACAACAATAAACTTTTTAGTCCAAAACAACTTACCTTCAATGTATAGAACAAAACACGTTCTTGACCTACACTATTCAACTAGCAACTTGCAACTCTTCCTTCAACAATTTTCTCAATATCCAAAACATATACAACCTTCAACACACTAATGCTAATAGTGTTGACATCAATGAAAACCACATATCAGCAACACAACCAAAAAATCCAACAATCTCCCCCTTTGGCATTGATGACAACACATGATGTGAAAAATACCATCAACACAACTACACTTACCTCCCCATAGATTCTAACTCTTGAATTGCTCTTCTCCCCAAATATATTTTTCACATTTCTCTTTTCCCCCTTTGACATAAATGGAAAAGATAAGAATTATGTTCCCACATACAAGATCTAAACCACATATTTTCACATTTGACTACTCCCCCTAAGTAGCAGCCATGGAAACATCAATCCAGAACATGAATTATCTATGAAGCACATGGATTGATGCAAGTAAATTCATCTTTTAGTTCATATCAAGAGGGGTAATCACCCCTAGCATCCCTTTAAGATACTCAAAATTGTCCTTCAAAAATGACTTGGTGAAAATGTTTGCAACATGTTTTTTGGTAGGCAGATACTCCAGTCTAACTTTCTCTCATTCACTTTTTCCCACAAGAAGTAAAAATTGATTGATACATGCTTTGTCTTAGAGTGTAGCACCACATTCTTTGATATGTTGATTGCACTTGAGTTTTCACAATATATGACAATAGGTTCATCATATACTACTCTAATATCTTTCAGCATCTGTTTCATCCATATCACTTGAGTACAGTTATATATATGTTGGGAATTCTTAGCTTTCCACCAATATAAATTATGTTTTACTTTGGATTTAATAAATAATTATTATTCATTTTCTATTTAAATTACAACTAACGTCTCAATTGATAGGCTGATTGAAAAACATCTATAGCTTTCAAATAGTATCACATTTTTTGAACAAGATTCTCAGCTTTCCACCAATATAAATTATGTTTTACTTTGAATTTAATAAATAATTATTATTCATTCTTTTTAAATTACAACTAAAGTTCTTATTGATAGGCTAATTGAAAAACATCTATAGCTTTCAAACAATATCACATTTTTTGAATCTGAAACATGCATCACATTCTATGCTTCACATACTATAGGGTTAAAAAAAATGAATTTCATGAAGTTTTGACCTAGTTAAGGTGGTCACACATGAGTTTTTTATATTTTATAAAAGTTGTAATAAAAAATTCATAAATAATTATTTACTTGGGAAAAAATTACAAAAAAATATGTATCACATTAGGACATGAGTATTCTACTTATTTCTAAAATATTATAAAAAATAATTATCATTTTATTGTGGTTAGGGTGGTTAGACAAATGCCTACTTCTTAAAATTTCAGTACTATTGCATTGAAATTTCAAATTTTCACCAAATAGGATTTTAAAAAAAAAAAAACCTAGTAGTTTAGAAACTACATTCAATTTTCTATAGATTCTATTCTTACATATTTTTGAAATAATATAGATAAATTATTCAACTTAAAAAAAAAAAAAAAACTATAATTTTTTTGAATTTTTTTCCACTTAACGGCATATTTCTTCCATGATGATCTTGCACATACGATTTAATTAGCCTAGCTAATTACTTAATTACTTCATTTTCATCTATTTAGCCTAATTAATTAAATTGGGTTTATTCATCTCTTTTCGCACTAACATTTAATCTAATTAAATTAAATAAATCAAAAAAATTAATTTAATCTCCTAAGTCATATTATTTAATTAAATAACCCTATGTTATTTAATTAAATATCATTTCAACCCTCCCGTATTTATTAAATCATTTAATAAATATCTTTTAAATTCTTATAATCCCCTAATTGCATAAATTAAACCTTATTTAATTAGAAATTATATTAATTTTCCTCTAATCAAAGGGAATATTCCCATGGAATATTCTTTATTCTTTTTGAACAATAATATTTCAAAATTTCAAAATTTTCTTAACTTCATCTCAGATTTGATGAATGAACAATAAACCATAAACAATCAACACATCAAAAGCACATACAATACCAATATTTTTACGTGGAAACCCTGTTAGGGGAAAAACCACGGTGGATGTTAGTCAACAATATTACACCCTATTAAAATTATAATGAAAAATAATGAGAATGCACATGCATTCAGGCACACTGCCTAGAGCTCACTGCTCAAATACAAAAGGGCTCACTGCCCAAAAATACAAAGCAAGTTAGATTAGATCTGTAGGGTATGAACTAAGAAAACAGATTCTGCAAAAGCCTAATTATAGTTCCAATTAAGCACAAAAACAATCCTTCACACTTCACTCAAACTTCTTCACACTATTCTCTTCAATTGAATGAATAAATCAATATTTGCACACTTTTCTCTTCTTTGGATTTGCTTCACTTCATTTACACTATAAATTTCTCAAACAATCACTCTTATCTATCCACAACATGGAATTACATCAACAACTTTGTTAGCCAAAAATATAAAACATATTTAAAATGTTGACCCAAATTTACAAATAAATTTTCAATCTGAATCAAACACCATAGAATAATATTATGATGTGAGCTGAAACAATATCCTCGAGCATGCCAAATATTCAAATTTAAATCTTCAAGGATCCACAACACATTACAACCACTGTGTTGACCAAGAAAATGAAAACCTGAACACACAAGAGAAAAATATTCAACTACGAGCACACTAATCAATGTGGGAATACAATGAAGATAGAGAATGATATAGAATCATCCACAAGCAACTAGAACTAATAGAGAAGCATCCACAACAACTGAGATTACCAGAATTACATAATCTTCAATCAGGAACATTGATAGAGACCATAGAAACACTGTCAAAACACAATTGTCCATAACATGATCAATTCTTCATGTAGACCTTTGAAACTTTTGGTACATGATATAGATACTCACAACAATATACATTTTAGTGCAAAACTTATCTTGAATTTATAGAGAAAAACATGTTCTTGACCTACACTATTCCACTAGCAACTTGCAACTCTTCCTTCAACAATTTTCTCAATATCCTCGACATATACAACCTTCAAACAACTAATGCTAATAGTGTTGACATCAATGAAAACCACATATCAACAACACAACTGCAACATCCAATAATCTCCCCCTTTTGCATTGATGACAACACATGATGTGAAAACTACCAACACAACTACACTTACCCCCCCTTAGATTCTAACTCTTCTCTTGAATTGTTCTTCTCCCCAAATATATTTTTCACATTGCTCTTCTCCCCTTTGACATCAATGGAAAAGATAACCATTATGTTCCCACATATAAGCTCTGAAACACATATCTACACATCTGACTACTCCCCCTGAGTAGCTGCCATGGAAACATCAATCCAGATCATGAAATATCTATGAATCACATGGATTGATGCAAGTAAATTCATCTTTTAGTTCATATCAGGAGGGGTAATCACCCCTAGCATCCCTCTAAAATACTCAAAAGTATCCTTCGAAAATGGTTTGGTGAAAATTTCTACAACATGTTCTTTGCTAGGCACATACTCCAATCCAACTTCCCTCTCATTCACTTTTTCCCTTAAGAAGTGAAATTTGATTGATATATGCTTGGTCTTAGAGTGTAGCACCAGATTCTTTGATATGTTGATTGCACTTGAGTTGTCACAGTATATGGCAATAGGTTCATCATATACCACTCTGATATCTTTCAACATCTGTTTCAATAGTAGATAGAAAAATGAAATTCTTCTTTTTACTCAACCAAGACACTAGCTTCTTCCCTAGGAAGAAGGAACCACCACTAGTACTCTTCATGTCATCTACATCTCCTACCCAATCTACATTAGTAGATGCATTCAAAGTAAGATCAAGGTATGTGCAGGATCATCATGGAAAAATTAGGCCCTTAAGTGGCAAAAAACTTTAAAAAATCAGAGTTAGGCAACTTGACATTAAAATTTAAATAAGTTATCTATATTATTTCAAAAATATGTAAGAATAGAATCTGTAGAAAATTGAATGTAGTTTCTAAACTACTAGGTTTATTTAAAAACAAAATCTATTTGGTGAAATTTCAATGTCTGATGGTACTTAATTCGAGGGGAAAAGTAAGAGTAAGACTGTTTTGACCACCCTTACCACAGTAAAATGATAATATTTCTTTATAAGATTTTAGATGTAAGTAGAGGACTCGTGTCCAGATGTGGTGCATATTTTTTTGTAATTTTTTTTCAAGTTAATAATTAATTATGAATTTTTTATTACAAATTTTTAAAAGTATAAAAAATCATATGTCTAACCACCTTAACTTTGTCAAAAATTCATGAAATTCATTTTTTTTTTAATCCTGTAGTATGAAAAGCATAGAATGTGATGCATGTTTCAGATTCAAAAAAAGTGATTGTTTGAAAGCTAAAGATGTTTTTCAATCAGCCTATCAATCGAGACTTTAGTCATAATTTAAATAGAAAATGAACAATAATTATTTATTAAATTCAAAGTAAAGCATAAATTATATTGGTGGAAAGTTGAGAATCTCCTTTAAAAACCCTTTTCATTTCATCAATTTTGGGTAAAAAAAAAGTCATCAGGCACATGGGCGATCATAGCACTTACATATCACCACTTTTTGGCCCATCATGATCCTACACATACTCATCATCATCCTTAGGATACCAAATCCGAAAGTCAACTATTCCTTTTAGATATCTCAAGACTCTCTTTACAATAGTCACATGAGATTCGTTTGGATCAGCCTAAAATCTAGCAACCATACATACAACATTCATAATGTCTGGTCTAGTCTGAGATAAGTAGAGAAATGAAATAAAAATTAACCTATATCTTGTTTGATTTTACTTAGGAGAATCATCATTTTGTGCTAAATTGCATCTAGTTTCCATGGGAGTACCAATAGGCTTTGAGTCATCCATGCCAAACTTCTTCTGTAGCTCTCCCACATATTTGGATTGAGATATGAAAATTCTATTATCTAACTGAGTAATTTGGAATCCTAGAAAGAACTTCATTTCTCCAATCATACTCATTTTAAATTCACTCTTCATTTCATTAGAAAAATTCATACATAGATTATCATCTCCTCCAAAAATAATGTCACCAACAAAGACCTCAATAATCAACTCTTTATCATGATCCAACTTGAAATACAAATTGTTGTCAACCATACCTTTATTAAATACAAGTTTTAGTAAATATTTATTGAGTCTAGCATACCAGACTCTCAGGGCTTGCTTGATTCCATATAGAGATTTCTTTAATTGACAAACCATGTCTTCCTTTTCAATCAGTTGAAATCCATCTAGCTATTCAATATATACTTCTTCTAGCTCACCATTTAGAAAAGTTGATGAAGTCACATCCATTTGATAGACTTTATAGTTCTTATTGTAGGAGAAAAGCTTCAAATCACCCAAGAGCAACCTGCAACTCAACCTTCACATTCGAGAAAAAATAATCACAAAATAATGTACTAAGCTTAATTAAAGCTAAGATGATTAAACAAGCATGTACATAGAAGCCTATTAAATAGGCAAGAAATGTGGTGAACCAACTCACCATCATAAAACAAGATGAGTCATAGGTGAAAATACCCGAGACAAATATTAGAAAATATTAAATAAATGTGTCCTAAGTTAAGCTTAAGACAATGTGTAAAAGGTAAAAACCTATTTACACCAACACCCCCCCTTAAGTGCAAACTTAGGGAGATTATTATGCAAGATGAAATGAAAATATGAGTCCCAGCTACAAGGCCATATTAGGTACTCATGTACAAATGCAAATGAAATCTCTCACAACTAGAGAAAAGGAGAAAACCTAGTGGGACAAAACTCCTCCCCAAAAGAGAGATACAATACAATAATGATATCCATCACAAATCCAATCAATCTCTATCCAAACAAAGGATGATAAGTGAGATCATACAACCCCCCCATAATGAGATAACCTACTGCAAGAAGAAGCATTGGAAGTACACTGTGGAGTAACACTGGAATCCTAAATGTGGCAAGCAAGGAAAGATAATTTTGTTTGCTAGAATCCATATTAGAGTCACTCAAGGACTCAAGTCAGAATCATGATAAAGCAATAGCAGACCTAATGCCAAGGAACACTAGAAAACTCACAAACTAGCACATCTCTGGAATCTATGAAGCAACAGTCAATTGAAAGATGATTTGGAAATGAACTGAAGTACAGAGAAAATTTGAAGAGCATGGGAGTGTAGCAAGACCTTTAGACTTCAACGAGCAATAAAAACTACCAAATAATTTTTTTTTGAAGAAACATCAGCACCACTTGAAAGTTGATATTTCCACCTTTCCGATGATATTTTGTTCACAAATTTTTGCCATCTGGATCAAAAGTTATGCAAAAACGAAAAAAAGGCACTTGACACACTAATTGCGTGCAAAATTTAATACTAAATGGGGTAAAAAATATGGCTCCTAGTCACGCCATATGACCACCTTATTGAAAAAAAAAATTAGGCATGCCACCGCCATTGGTGGCGAGTAGGCAGAGCAGTGGTGGTGGAGTGGTGGTGCCCCGGTGGCCGAGCCACTCGGGGGCCACCCCACCCCGTCAACTTACAAACCTTGTGTCGGCTGCTTCAAAGTTTTAATAAACTTTTGAAAATATATAAAAGCCAATAAAAAATGATTTTACCACAAACTTGACAAAGTATTGTCACCCGATGAGGATTGAACGCTGATGTAGGAATATGAATGCCAGTGACCACTAGATTTGAGTAGCCTTGTGAACGGACGGTGGTACCTTCGATGGACAACAGATAGGATGCCAATGAAGGAGCTTAGTGGATGGCAAAGACCAGAGGATGTCGATGCTCAAGTAGGAGACATTCACTAGCACCAGCGATGAAGTTCAAGCTAAGGCCAATACAAATAGCCGTGAT
>VDFB02052831.1:0-52614 GCA_007258455.2 Sequoia sempervirens | reverse complement strand
GGCAGCCATGGTACACCCAAGGACTAATCCGCCATGCCCAACTGGCTAGAAAAGCAACTTGAAAAGACTACTCTTGTCCCGAGCGATCTAAGGTCAAGATTGGAGGCCATCTTGGCTCGATCTCTAGCCACAACAAAGAAGGAGAAGAAGCCTAAGGTCCGTTCCAGGATAACCATGGACGCTTCTGGCTCCCGGGCTGCACAAGTAGCAACGCCAACTGTTGGCCAGACCGGAGTAAGCTACAATATCTCCACGATCGACCTAGGGACGACCACCAGGGAATAGAAGGTCAGACATCTGGAGGAGTCAGTGGCCATGGTGGTGCATTTGATTAAGCAAGATAAGATCACCAAAGACGAGCTAAAGGCGCAGGTTGCTGCCCTAACCGACTACATCCAGCAGTGGTCTTCAATAGACGACCTTCCCACTACCTCAACGGCCACTCCTCAGCTACTCTCCAGGGAGCAGATAGATAAGCTGGAGAGGAGGAAAAACTTAGAGAAGACCACGGAGGACTGGTTCCAGCAGGTTGCGAAGGTCAGAAACGTAGGGATTGGCTTGGCTGTACAGATAGCCAACAGGTTCCTAGACTTGATTCAGTCCTTGGAGGGCACGAGGAAGCTCTGCACCAACTTCCCTGCGATCTATGACTCTGCCTTCCCAAAGGTTGAGGCCATCCTTCAAATGCCAGAAAGCACGTGGGAGGAAAAGCCATAACTGAGGAAGGAAGATCACTGGTTGGTAGACATATGGCGCAGGGACCTCATCAATCGAAGGGAGAGGATGGAACAGATCCAGGGCAGAATAGATCCGGATATTGCATGGATCAAGGAGATCCGAGCAGAATGCGTCGAGTACCTCAAGCTGATGACGGGCCATGATATGCCCACGGTGCAAGTAGATGCGGAAAAGGTCAGGTCATACTTTGAGGAAAGGATGAAGGACGGGACAGCCGGAGATATCACAACGGACTTCCTGAGTTTCGCTGTCCGTGCCTTCGATAGATCAGAGCTCTTCAGGGATCAGGGCTCAAAGTATGACGAGGATTGGAAGCGGCTGGAAGAGAATGCCAAAGAATGGAGCTACCAAGCGTTGAGATGTGAGATCCTCGAGATCG
Organism: Sequoia sempervirens; assembly: GCA_007258455.2. Taxonomy (NCBI): domain Eukaryota; kingdom Viridiplantae; phylum Streptophyta; class Pinopsida; order Cupressales; family Cupressaceae; genus Sequoia; species Sequoia sempervirens. The sequence continues at coordinate 51,497 of VDFB02052831.1, read as the reverse complement.
ATAAGCTCCAGGCCGTAATCCTCAAGCATATTGAACACGCAGCCTCCGAGGAGCAACCCGACAGCCCGGCCAAGGAAGGAGACCTCCCAGAAAAGTAGCTACAGCTAGAGAAACAACAATTAGCTACAGGACGAAAATGCAAATAGTGTCATCCACTAGATGACAAAATAGGGAAAAGACAAAAGATGTTTTAAAATTGTAAATCTATTTGGGGGTAGGTGAAACCCTAATTTGTAATGAATCGTAGCCACACAATGGAAATGAATCTTGGCCATTCATTTGGTTTTTTTGAAACTATAAATAGAGCACTCCCCTCATTTGCAAAAGTGAGAGTTGAGTTGTTGTAAAGACATGCTGCAGAAATTTATAAGAAATAGCATTGATTTGGTGCATTTCCTTGTTTTCTCCCATGTTATTTGATTCACTTCTCCAATCTTAGATGTTTAACTTAGATCTATTTGCTGTTTAGTTAGCTGTTCATGTTATTTGATAATCTTAGGAATGTTGTTGGCTGTTCATGAAAATTCCTGCTTTGTTGATGATCCCTTAGTCCATACTTTTTGCTGTTTGCTGAAGGTAGATAGCTTTGCAAAGTTAGCCTGGACCTGATTTAAGCTGACTCAAACACTTATCTTTAGTTCATGCATGTATGTGGTGGATGAAGGATAAAAATCTGCAGCCCTTAGAAGATTGCACAATTTCCATGATACTGTGAAATCCCTGGTTAAGTGGGATATTGTTTTGAAGGAATTGTCCATTGCAGGGACTCCATTATTACTGTTCGCAGCAAGTTTTAAGCTTAGGAACTTTTCTTCCCCTTCGCTCTTTTTTCACTTTCTTTAGAAACTGAACAACACCAAGGTTCATTGCACTTTATAAAGCCAAATCTAATGATTAGATGGAGTTTGAGACTGTTGTTTGAACCTACAGCCAAGACATAACCGCTTTCATGCTAAAAACTCTTTTTTCGAAGATCCAACTTCATGCTTTGTGCCCATACTTTGTGTTTCTGTAAGGCCGCCTTGTGATTCCAGCAAATCACATCAAACTACTGAGGTATCTTAGCATTGTCATGACCTGACACCCGAGAGACCTTGGGATAGTGTTCTACAATTCGATTGTGGGAGATTGTCTTTCAAGAGAGGTAGTGCATCTACGCACTGCCTGTGTTGAGAAGTGCATAAAAACACCATCAACAGACCTGTTTTGATATGGTAGACATAAAAGCTCTCCAACATCAAACCATTAAATCTTAGGAATGGGTGTCTGTGCCTTACATGCTTTAATTGGCTCTCATATTTATTATTGTGGATCTTTTCATTTGCTAAAATTTTATATTTTCTCTTAACACCTTCCAAATTTTTTTATTTTGTTTCATTCTTTGTTCTATGGTTTTCTGCTTTCATCTCGTTAGATGGAATGGAGATGCACTTACAGGCGCTCTAATTCTAGAGGGCATTACTGCTTTTCAGCTAAATCCAATATAGGTAGAACTTTTATTATGGTAAAGGGTCTTTCTGGGATCTTCTCTTGCTCAAATTCTAGGTGTTACCCCTGGTTAACGTCACAAGATATCTTTTTACAAGCAATTAGGTATCTAATACACAACAAAAAAAAGATCCTCATTGATCTCTTTCCCTACCAAAATAAGAGAGATGTGAATCCACCACTAGCAAGAAAACTTATGGAATTATTCTCTGTAGAATTAGTCAATTTGATTAGGAAAAATAATAGCATCTTTGAGGAAACTATACTACTAGAATACCACCATAGCTTCTCTAGTTGTCTACTCCATCCAATACTGTTTCTAAGGGCTTTCAGAAGTTCATGTTTTGTTTGAAAGACTATATATTTTGTTGTTCATTTTAGAGACCGTTTCCTCTTGATCCTTTGTTTCATGTTGTTTCTTCAATAAGTCTACCTCAAAATCTATGTAGTTTCCTTAAGAAGTCTACCCAAATTATCTATTTTTTCCTGGCATAGTTGTCCATGCTGCCATTACTAGTTTTCCTTAATATTTTATTTTCTAATTCCTAGAGAAACAAAGATATTCATATGGAATTCCTTTCCCTAAGGTATGTCTTAATGCACTACTCTTTTTTCAAGCAATATAGTGTTGGATGACTTGCTTCAGAATAGCCACAAATAAGGTGCCCAAGGCCTTGAAAAGCTAAAATTTTCCATGTGTCAAGGAGAGCTATTTTCTTCATTTAGTGATATTTTCCATATTGAATTTTACCAAAGCTTGTAAAGGCATTTTACTCAAAAGCCTTTTCATCCACAACTTAAACTCTTCTTGAAAAGGCCAACCCAAAAACCATTGGATTTATAGCACCTTCATTTCACTATGGAGCATATGTAGGCATTAAAATGCAATAAACACTACTATGCATTCTCTTTAAAAAATTAAAAATAAATGAGATTTAATATATCAGAATAAATGAAACAATCACTTTGGCTCTAATACATTCATTTTATCACTCTCTCCCCCACTTTCATGCTAGCCACTATTTTATGTTTCATTTTTCACAAGTCTGTGCTCCTAACTTTGAACACCCTCACTCTCAACATAGCACACATGAAAGCTAAAATTATGTTGATTGGAGCATTTAACCTCTATACCACATTCTTTATATAACTCAAGTGATTTGAGTTCTTATATGAAAAGTTGTATTTATGAGCAAGAATAGTTATGAATTCTATTTTAATCCATTCATATTTATGGTGTGAAGTCTATTGTTTATTTCAACATTGCTCGACCTTGGAGTTGACTATGTTAGCATGTGCAATGAAATTCTCATGTTTTGGCTATATTATGAAACATGGTCAGAAAGCATGATTTATGATTCTTGTAGAAATATAAATGTATTTCAATTAGAGGTGATTTACTTGTCTTATATGTTCACCATTAGGCATATTTGATACCACTTTCGGTAAGTATTCTATTTTTTTCTAATGTTTGTTGCATTGGTGCGCATGATAAGCACATCAATGCATTGTGTTGTAGTACTTTGAGCAAGCATGTATGCAATATGGCATGCTTAGCATCATATATGTATTGTGAAAAAATAGTTTGTACAATATTTTTGTTGTTAATGTCCTAGGTGGGTGCTTGAGGCTTTAAAATTTTGACATGCACCAGAAGGTATGTAAAAGATTGTAAACTCAACTATATTTAACCAGGTGCACTAGGTTAGCACTAAATTTTCATTACAAAGTATTCTTCCCATCTAAGATCTATAGTCTCTGGATTTAAACTAAAAAGATCAAATTGCTTTGTAAGTCCTAGTTAATCTGGTACATTATTTTACTGGATGATAGTGGAATGCCGATTTGAATGGGGAGACTTCATTTGAAATCTGTACTAGAAAATAGTGAATATTATCTTAAAGAAAAAAAAAATATGACCACTGTATCCTTCATTGTTGGCTATATAAGCCCTAGAAAATCTTGAACACCTAGAAGCTTTCTTATCTGATAATCTCAAATCCTGGATACTTCCACCCAAAAGAAACAGGCATCAATGGTATTACAAAAAAATGAAAATCAAGGATATTACAAATAATGTAGTATCTATTTTATGTATACATAGACAAACAATTATATGTATGCATGTATGTATGTATGTATGTATGTATGCGTGCATACACACATGTATGTATGTACGTATGCATGAATGCATGCATGCATGCATGCATGTATGTATGTATGTATGTATGCATATGTATGTATGTATGTATGTATGTATGAATCTATGTATGTATTTATGTGTGTGTGTGTGTAAACACATGAAAGCAAAAGATCATTTCCTAAGATAAATAAGATATCCTTACTAGGGTCGAAGGATAAATGAGTGAAGCCATTGCAAAGAATAAAAATACAACAATAACCCCATTTCAATACCAAAGCCACATGATTACAACCAGAAAGAAAACAAAAATAACCTTCCATTTATGAGAATATTAAACACTCACATAAATGTATATATATATTACATTATGAATGTATATATATGTATATGCATATGCATATGTATGCATATATTACATTATGAATGTATATATATGCATATGCACATGTATGTCAATACATCTGCATATGTATGTTTATATATGCATGTGTACATATATATTACATTATGAATGTATATATATATATATGTGCATATGCATATGGAATATATATGTTTATATAAACTTGTGATCATGTGTATGTATGTTTGTAAGAACATGATTGTATATTGATATGCATACACATTCATAGGTGTAAGGAACTCCAATCAAGCAGTGAAAAAAAAGGGACAACAAGTTAACATTTCAGAGCACACAAGCATTCAACCAAGTCAATTAGCCTCTCCATTATGGGTGCCATATGCAACTACCAAATGCAAAGAGCATAGTCAATAATGGTGTCAAAGTGTTTGTTGAATGTGAAGGGAGAAAGCATTTAATGCTCCATAGATGCAAAAAGCCAAGGCACGATAACCAGCAAAATAAGCAGGGAGTAGGAGTTAATGAGTCTGAACTTCCTCTTTAATGTGACTCGACTTTCTCTTTAATGCAGGAGTGTGCAATGAAAAGGTGGTTAGTTTCTCAGATGCCACATGACATCACGAGCACAACTCTTGATGCCACTTCCTGCCACCAATGTATGGTGTGTTCGTTCATTGGTCGGGAGTAAAAAAATGGCTAGAAATTTGAACCATCATAGAAACATGTCATCCACATGGGAAATTGATGCCCAACATGTTAAAATGAAATATTTAGGTTTTCCACCTCATTGCACACATTTTTGAGTATAAATGCATATGATTGAAATGAATACATGTCATCTATAATAGTGAAGAATGTGAAGCCCATGTTGACCTTGATAGTTAGCTTGCACCACATTCATGCCCTCAACATATCATTGTACCCAAACATGTTTTATGTTGACAATTCCAGGCGATTACTAAATGCAAATCATTGACATGCAAAACACATATTTGAATTCCCTTGGTAAAATTTCAACATGTAATGCAAGAATATAGATCACAACATCACTGTTGAATCTAGTAGGGAGCCTAACCCACCCTTAAATCTTGACCATTAATTTCTTTCCAAATAAACCACAATAGTTTAATTGAATAATCAAGGCATAACCTAAAAAATGAAGAATTATTTCTAATATTGAATAAAAAATAATCCCAAGTACATCATCAAAGACACCATAATTCTCTTCCATATATATCTAGCAAAGACATAATAAAAACAAATGGTCAACTAATTTAGAATTTCCATAAACAAGGAATGAGCCAACTAGAGAACCGCATATAGTCAAAACCTATCAAGCAATTATTTTTTAATATAGTAGTAACTACTTTTTCTATTCTAGAAAAGAAGCACAAGCGATTGTAGGTTTACTACACCTTCTAGGAGGATCATACACATTCCACATAGCATTGAATCTTTTGATCACCTCTAAGGAAGTTGCAATTATTTCCTACAAAACCATGATGTATTAAACTTTCTATGTGTATAAACCATATCATTTGCAATTACGTTTTGCAAATCCTTGTAAATCATTTATGTATTCCCCCTAATACAAAATGCAAAAAATTGCCTCCCTGGACTGCAATTTGAAACTTGTTTGTGTAGAATGATTGGTTGCTACCAATCTCATTCAAACTATACTAGAAAACCTATTGGACTCAAAGTGGCAGAGGTTTTTGTTGCCTGGTTTGTTGAAAAATTGCTCCCAACCATGTTCTCTTCCATTGTTGGTGAACTTAGAGTGTTGTCAATACTATGGGAGGACCTTTTTTTGATGATGTTGTTAAACCACCTAACCAGTTGTTGAGTGTTGTCGTAAGGATTCCCCACTTTTTGGCTGCACTCCTTGTTGACATTCCATTATCCTCCACATCTTTCAATGTTGAATCCATATCCTCTTTCCTCCACTCCTGTTGAATTGAAACTTGCTTGCTTCTAGCAGCTACATTTACTTGAATAACTAGCTTAGCTGGTTGAGGACTACTCTCATTAGGAACTTGACTATCTTCATTCAGTGAAAAATGAACTCCTCTTTCTTCTGGAGGCAAGGTATTATTTAGTTTGTTGCTGCCATGACAGGTCCACATTTGAACTTTTTTTTTCATCTACACATGTCAACAAACACCTTTGGACATTAGTTTTGTAATTTAGAATCTTTTGAATATCTTATGTACAAAGTTAAAGAAACAAAGAGTGTAAAGCATTGAATTGGACATCCCACTTTCCTGTGTTGATTAGTAGAGTGAACTGTAGGGTTGTGTAGCCTAACTAACAAGAACTACTTAGGCTTGTACATGACAGGTAGAACAAATATGAATACTCAGGCATGCATGCAACGAGGTTGACAACTTAAAATCTGTAAAGAAAGATAACAACATAGACGAACAATCAGCTATACTATTATTAATCACAAACATTACAATATGTGGCATTCCAATTTATTCATCTCTGTAATTATAGTTTGTAATTTGAATTTGTAATTTTAGTTGGCAACTTCACAGTGATGCTCTGAATAGAAGATGTGTGATGTTATATTTTTTTTTTTATTGTTTCACATTCTGATTTATGATGTTCTATGTTTTGATTTGATAGTTTCATATTTTGATATTCTATTCTATGTTGTATTGTCGAATTTACGATTTGGTTGTAGGTATGATTTCCTGTTTTGTATGTTTGTTTTTTATGGTTTGACATTTGAGAATGTTGCTAAAAACTATTATAGTTGAAAGCATGTTGTAGTTTTTGCTTCATTTTCAATTGTTTATTTTATAAGCTATTAATAGAATTTATCCATTGCAGGCACAAGGGCTTATTTATGTTTGCTCCTACATAAAGTTCAAATCTCTAGCCTCTTTTGGTGAGCTAGATAGTTATTTATGTAAATCAGTCAAATGCCATGAGCAATACCAAGCCATCTGACAAAAAAAAATTATAACAATTTTTAGCTTAGTATTCAGTGTCCTTAAACAAATGGTAGTTAGGTACTCTGTTATTTCAAACGAAAAACTAATTATCTTTTCCTAGAAGTTGTTGTTAGTATGATTTTAGTATGCAACCAATGAATAATGTTACCTAGAATCAATTCTCCTTTCCTAGAAGTTCATGTTAGTATGATTTTAGTATGCAACCAATGGATAATGTTACCTAGAATCAAGAGAACAAAAAAATAATATCAGATTGTTTTGTATATGTTTACAAATTCTTAGATTAGAGGGCATTCCTAAATATTTGATTTCAAGATGTTGGGGTTTCTGGCTTCTTTTAACTTGAGTTAAGTTTAATAAATTGTCTATTCTTAGGAATAGTAGTATTCTGAAACAAAATTTATGTATTTTTTTCTTAGGTTTTCACTTGTAAGAATTATACTTTTGCTAATTTTTTTATCTAAAATTTTATAACTACTCCCAAACACACTTACTACTAATATTTGTTTGAATTTTCTCTGCGACCTTAAAATTTCTATTGTAGTTACACGCCTAGTTATCTAGAGTCTCAGATTACTTTGCGACTGCATTTGTTTTTTACTTTATGAGTTCCTTCCAAAATCTAATTTCAAATTTCAGCACTACATAGCCACTAGACAGACCCTATACTAACCTTAGTGGCTTCTAATATTTATCATATTGCTTTAATTTAGGCACAACTTTGATACTTATAAGAAGATTCAAACCAAAATTTAAAAACCATGTAGTTGGAGGATACAAAGCCAAATTTACTACAATCATAGTCACCGACTCACCCCCAATCTAGTGTTCATGCTAGGAAAAGGAAGAATATTTTCTCAAGCTAAAATTTAAAAGAAATCATCAAATTTTGTTAATTCTTATGTGAAAAAGAGGTATACTATTATGGAGAAAGAATAATGGTATTGGTGTTTCTTCAGAAAATGTGTAGAAGATATTAGGCTCTTTTGAATAGTAGTAATTCAATTGTGGATGTGAAAATCTGCATTTAGGTTAAAATCCTAACACACACACATTAGCATGATTAGAATTTTAAAACAAACAAAATTATCAACATCCCTATGAAATAATGAAACATGTTAATCATGCAAGAAAATGAAACAATGGAAACTAAACAAAGCATATAAAAAACATGATCCAACTTTATCTCATAGTGGATTGGTGCTTCTATGGAAAGAAGCCCTTTCCCAATCCTTTGCTAAGCTCCATAATGAAGATTATTTGAATATGATATGGAATACTAAGATATGGATTCAAATGACAATGATATGGAGAAAGATATAAAGATTGTGGAGATGAAATGCTAAGATTGTGGAGATAAAATGCTAAGATTGTGGAGAATTTGAACAATAGAGGAGACCTCTATTTATGGCCAAAAGTGATAAAAGAATGAAAAACATGGAGGATGTGGGACTAAAGATAAGCCAATGAGAAGAGAACACTTATCAACTTGTGATAGGTTGAGGAATGTGCAAGTTTTGGTCAATGTGCCCAAGAGAGGGAGATTTCAAATTTGAATTTGAGTAAATGTTGATTTTGACCTTTGCAAAGGGACATGTAAGAGCCATGTAAGAGCTCATAAATGCTTTGTTGGATGTACATGTCCACTTGCTTTTGAATTCAAATTTGGGGGAATATTCCTCAAAGATGCCATGTTGATGGAAAATGAGGATTTTATAAATGAATTAAAATGCTTTATTAGTGCAAATGGGAAAAGCTAGAGGATGTGATGGGTGGTTAGATTAGACTAATTAAGATTGGATTAACTTAGGTGATGATTATATTCTTTGACCCATTTGACTTGAATATTTTGATTTATTTAAATCAAGAGGGAGAAATATGTATTTGGATTTCAATTAAAGAAAGTTTGGTTTATTTAATTAAAAGGTCGATGTTTGATTTATTTAATTTAAACGAACAACCTTAGGAATGAATTTAATGAGTTTGATTTACCAGATGAATGGATGAAGGTGAACTTGATTAATTTAATGAGCGGATGAATGTGAACTTGGTTTACTTGATGAATGGACCTAATTAAATGCATGATGCTAATTTTGCATGTCTACATTTTTCCCCTCTTTGAAGCAATGTACTTGCTGCGATCAATATTAATTTTTTTTTTGATTTTTTCGGATGCCCCAGCAGAAAAAAGTACACTAGTACATTGCCCCCTCGAAAGATCGAGTGGAAAGATTCTATTTGAGGGTCTATCTCATGATAAAGAGGTTCAACGTGGATGGTTATGGACGATGATGCAAATGAGATGTTTTTTATGATGCTTAGAATAAAAAATCTATATTATCTTAAACAACTTAAATGATGATATGATGTATGAGATGGATGAAATGGATGATGTGATATGCTATGATTATGCAATGGATGATTCATGCAAATGTATGATTTTATGGTATGCTTAGACTAACAAATCTATATGATGATGATTATGCACGTGAGATGATATGCAAAATACTAATGGTTCATGGATGCAGGATGGATGCACTGGTGATGATGATTAACTATTCATGATGCAATGTTAGTGTGGAAAAGAAGACATTCAACGATGACAAGAGGATCCAACAAGCCAACTTTATGAGAGATGATGATGAGAAATGATGATGATAGATGGATGATTTGCTTATCAAGGATTGGGATTTTAAAAGGGTCACTTACCTTATGTTTGATAACATGCATAAGCATGATGCATCAAGGTATAAAGGACTAGGATGGCGTTGTACTTAGTGTGATGGACTTTGAATAGATAGGAGAATTCTTGTTCACACCTGACATACGAAAACCTTGGTAGGATGCACTTTAGAAGTTTCAAACATCTCAGACCAAAATGCGGAAAGGTATAACCCATCAATGCAATAGTCAACAAGCTGTCCAAAACATCCTCTATACATACCTAACAAAGAAAGTACTCGCCAAGGTTATTTTACAAGAACATCCAACAAGCAAAATAGACAAAGGATAATGATCATTGCCCCATTCCTTTCTCTCTAAATCATTTTGAGTAGACATCACTGAGAGGTCATTGGAATGAGCACAATAAGATAAATCAAAAGAAAAGATCAAGTACACAAACAAGTCAATGTTCTTCATATCTCTAGCCAAAGGGATTTGTTTTGATAGGATAAGAATCCAAAGTGATATCCAAAATGATGTCCATTATCAGAACAATATATCCTAGGACATGCATTGTCTAGGATGATGATGGGTTGATAAGTTGATTGATAGGCTGTTGATATAAATTTGAGTGACATGTTTGCGAATGATCAAGAGTTTGATTTTGCATTTAAAAGTTGTTTCAATTTTGATTTTACTTTTGAAGTTTGCTTTTGTTGTGGTTGTTTCTATTTGTTTTTCCAAAGGATGAAGATGATGATCAATTTATTATGGATGATTGATTATTGCAAGTGAAAGCGAGATGGGGATGGATGAATTTTTTCAAATATTTGGATGTTTTTGACGTTTTTGGCATGTTTTGAGGCTGTTTTTTGGTATTTTTCGAGATTTTTACAATTTTTTTGATTTTTTAATTTTTCAAATGTTTTGGGGTTTTTTGAGATTTTATGAATCAATAGCATTTTTTTTCCACAATCCATAATAGTTGTCTTTAATATTTCTAGATAAACTGTGTGCATCTTTTTACATCAACGTTTCAGATCATACTCCATGATCCATCATCAGGATGAGATGAAAAGCAGAAAGAGAGAGAAGTGAAAGATGAGATAGTAGACTTGAAAAAAGAAACATTGATGTAAAAGGATGCACACAGTTTATCCAGAAATCTTAAAGACAAAGATTTTATGAATGTTTTTTGGATTTTGATGTTTTTTGATTTTTTTTGGATTTTGATGTCTCGGGGGCTAATCAAAGATTAGCCTTGCCTATGTTTAAGCTCAAAGATGATGTAGTTTGGATTCTAATGTTTTTGATGTTTTCTGACTTTTTGAGTGTTTTTGGATTTTTCGCATGGTTTTGACGATTTGGGTATGGATATGTGTGATGATATCAATGCCCTATTTGGGGGTTTTGTTGAAAACCAAGCTAAGGTTGACTGATCAAATCAATGAATTGTTGATGATGATAACATTGTTGAGGATACACAAAAATGCAAGGATTGATTGATCATGATTGATGACGATAACATTGTTGAGGATGCACAACAATGCAAGGATTGAGTGATCAGGATTGATGATGATAACATTGCTGAGGGTGCACAACAATGCAAGGATAGTGTTTAAGCAACACAAGGATTGATATGTCAATTGGATTGCTGATGATAACATTGTTGAGGATACACAACAATGCAAGGATAGTGTTTAAGCAACACACGGATATCCTAAGATGATGATTTTTGATTAGATTTGATTGATCATGATTAATGAAGCTTGATTTGGAACAAAATTTGTTGGAATGATTTGATGTGATGTTTGAAGAGTGTATTAGATGCACCTAATATTGATTGTTTGGATTGATGTTCGATGAAAGATGAAGACTGATAAGGAATGTCTTCTCATCAAAATATGCCATGGGCTAGTGATTTGCATTTTTACCCACAAGTGGTGGACCAATTTTATTTCATGTTTTTCAATGTTCTGATCACCACATAAGTTGGAGGATATAGATCAAGATTTATTCTTGAAGCAAGATGTAAATATCTGCCCCCAATGTCTAGCAATGTGCAGAATGTCATGGGTGGATGCCTAGATAGCTGTACGGATGGATGGATATGGTAAGTATTCCAAGGATGTCAAGGATTATCTTGCAATAAGATAAGGTGTTTGGATAAAGAATGCTGATTTGGATAATGCTTCATAGCTCAGATAATGCTACATAGGATAGGATCAATGAAAATGACCTATGTCAAGATGTTTATTGTAAGCAAGTGTAAAGTGTGCCCCAAACTTTCATCAAGATCAAGATATTTTGGAGTATGGATGCAGATGGATGAAAATAGATTGGATAAATGGTTTATGGATGAATGGATTTATTATGGATAAGATTGATGGAATGTTGGATTTATTACGGATGGGACGAGATGCTTCCACCTGAACTAAAGCACATAGATGTTCGATTCCACACATGATGCCTGTTTGTCAAGTTTTCATTATGGTACCTGTCCAAAGCGCCACTGTAGTGGTTTTCACTAGAGGATGATTTTTCTCTTTACTATTTTCAATCCTTTTTCTATTTTTTTTGGATTTTTATATTTTTTTGATATTTTTTGGTTTTTTTGAAAGATTCATGCTGACCCACCTAGTGGTGTCGATGTAGATGCTTCTGTCATAATGTTCCATTGATATCTTGCCTGAAGAAGTTTCTTTGCTAAGATATGTGGACTTGAATGTAGCTTTTAGGATTCCTGATTTTCTTTATTGATATTAGAGTTAACTTTGTCTGGGTGTGCCACATCACGATAGAGTGCCTTTTGAATCCTTATGATGAAGGTTCGTTGCCAATACATGGTCAATGTGAGAATTGGATATCATGTGTGGAGGCATGGATGGAGTGTATTTAGGGATAAAAGATAGATTGGTTGTTAGCTTGGAATCTTTGACTCTACAAACTTGGGAAGATGAGCAATGATGCGTGGATATGAAAGTGTGCATGGAATTAGGACCAATGGTTTGATACACTTTGTACGTCACTTGAAAATCCTGATTTTTCTTTTGTGGACATCTTTGATGGATACTTTTCTCTCTTTTATTTTTCCCCATAGTTTCTTTGACTAATGGAGTTTGATAGGGATAATATTTCTTTGTATTCTTTGGTATCCATATGTATTTGATTTTTCCATTATGCTTGTCAGTTTCTTTTGCTTTGATAATATTCTTTGTACTTTGATTCAAATATTTCCTTTGATGTTGGTCCCAATTTGTGGATGGGGTGATGGGTGGATGAAGATTCATGGCGTGGTTGGTTGTAGTATTGGAAATGGTTTCACCATAAAGATTCTTCGTGCTTCCTATATTGACGCTTGCTTGAGACATAGTTGCCCCTAGTATTGTGGAAGTAGTACCTTTGTTCTTTGATTCTTCCTGTTTTGAGATGTTTTTTTCAATAAGCATTCTCTCATAGATAGCCACTGTAGATGATTTTCTAATTTGGGATGATGTTCAGATTTCACATGATGGGTTGAAATTGAACATTGTTGATGTTGGGAATCATATTGCCTTGATTTAGGTAACTTTTATTTTGCATGGTGTTACCTTGACTTGGAATAATACATGGAGTCATTAACTCCTTGTTTGGACTTTGAACAACATTTGTATGATTTGCAAACATATTTATCCCAAAGTTTACTGGATTCATGTTTGTAAAACTTGTACTTGGTACATTCTCATTTGGCTTGTAGGGATTTGGTGGGATGACATTGTTCGTTTGAAGGCTCATGCATTGATTGTTCTATTGGTGGATTTGTAGGTTTGGACTTGTATTTAAATCTACCATTGGGAAAGGTGTCCAAAACTTTGATTTGGGCATACTCACATTTGTTGTACTATTGATATTTGTTGAAGGTAATGATTCCATGTACGGTTTGTATAGATGTGAGTGTTGATAATCAATCGGCATTGTAAGGCTTTGATAGCTTAGTTGAATTGGATTACTCATGATGCATGGATCAAGTTTATATTCCATGTTCCTCTTGTCCTTTGACCTTGTTGAAAAAGTGACCTCTAAGGTGTTTAGGATCAATGATGAGATGAAGGATGAAAAGGGGTGAATGATATGAGTGTTGAATGTTTAGGTACTTTGTATCAATGCTAGACTTAGGGCTTGATTTTGATTGGTTTGATTGGATTTGGATAATGAACTTGTAAACCCTAAGATGTTGGATGTGATCTTAGGGTGAACCTGTTCAAATATTGCTGGTTTAATTAAATGTATGAGAAAGGATGCATTACCATACACCTAACTTAGAAAAAAATGACTTTGATTTGATTTAAGGATGTACCCAAGTCTAAAATGATGTTTCCAAAGCTCTAAAGTTGTTTGGTGGGATGGATTTTGATAAATGTTTGGGATGGGTGAAATGTTTGATTTGATCCTAAATGAACCTAGGAAGGACTTGTTTACTAGGTCAAGATAGTGAAGAACATGCCTTTCTCAAAGATTAATTCAAAATCAAAAGGCCAATATTTGCATGAAAACCATATGACCAAAAAATTCCAAGCACATTTTTGGGGCCCAATTGATTCAATCTTTGCTTAATGGATTCTTTTTATCACAAACACTTCTTGATTAGGTTTTCAATTGAATGTCCAATGTCCTAATTTTCTTTCATCCCACAAAATGCATTATGTGGAAATTGAGGAAATCAAGGCAAAGGTTTCCTAATGTTGACCTTAGTAGGAGAAAATTGAGATGAAATACAAATGTTTAGAAGCCTCTAAGTATACAAATCCTAAGGGTAGGCAATAACATGTGAATTTGTTCAAGGACATTTGCTTCTCTTAAAGAGTTTGAGATTTGATGCTCATGTTGAATGTTTTTTTTTGATGTTTTGGATCCAAGCACTGTGTTTTGGCAACCCAAGAATAAGTACAACCCTATGGATGTGAAAGAAAATATTTGTTGGATTCCCACTTGGACAAGTCCAACTATGCTTATCTTTAGTGAATGGTTAGATGCTTGACCCCACTAGCTCCCCTCCAGGGCTCATTATTGTTAATCAGGGCAGCCAAGCATCAACACCCATGGAACTCCCATGGCATGCTTTCCATTTCTACTAAAAGATCATAAAAGTGTGGGGTGGCTTCAAAACAACCATTCTTGCACCAACAAATAGATTAAAGGATTTTGGAAAATTCTAGAACATTGGTTTTAATAAGGAATTTCCATTCGTGGAGATTGACCCATATGGCGAGAGTCCCCCTTCGGATCCATCTTGTTAGAATCAACTGCGTGATATTGGAATTTCTTCCAATACCCACATTTATATCCCAGTTGGAAATACTCTTGGCTTTAGAGTGTTACCGGTTGAGTTGTTCCTTTGGGTGAGTACTTTTTCCCCAAGGTAGGCCCTCTAAGATAGAAAAAAGTGAGGAAACATATTCATAGTTCGATCAACCTTCATTTTAGAAACAAAGGGATAACACATGCAATAAGTTTACCCACACTCACAAAGTGTTTTGTTCAATTTTAAACCCAAATTGAAGTGTGGAGGAAATATTTTATGCAACTTAATGTCATCAAAAATACTTTTGATTCTCAAGATCGTAGTGTAGCGCGAGAGAAGTGCATACGCCTTTTTAGATGAGATTATTTTGCAAAAAAGATTACAAAAACATGAAAGCACTTGTTCATTTTAACTTCAAAGTAGTGATGATTTCGTTTTAAGCACAAAAAAATAAAATTTGAAGTTTTCTTGTTCAATTTTATCCAAAGAACAATGTCTAGTCAGTTTCTAGTGTTTAATTTCAATTCAACTTTGAAAACAAACAATGATCTAGTTGGCTTAAAACAGAAAATTAAAGCAGTAAATGGAGGCTCCAAGCATTAAAAAATGCTTTAATATAAACTTTGAATTTAATGCTCCATTCTCCAAGATTCCTCCAAATATTGCATCTCGCAAACGAAAATCCGTTCTCTTTGCTTGTCCTTTACACCTTTGTTTTCCTTCATTTTCTTTCCTACAAAATAAAAATGACAAATCATGAAAGGATCAAGTTTGTTTAATTAATTTTTTTGTAATCATTAACTTCTAATGATTAAAGAAATTTCAAATGATTTTGAATGTAAGTGAAGCATCAATAAGTGGATTTGCAATTATTAATTCTGACTTTGCAATTGAAAATGTAAGTATGAGCATGGCCTTTCAATAATATCTATGATCCTCTAGTTAGCACGCATTCAATAAATCAATTAAATCAGTTTTGTTCCAAGTGCAATTTCAACAATGAACAAAGACTCTATGAACCACAAAAAAATAATTTATAGAATGCATTCATTTGTGACAATCACAGCCGGTATGTCCTTCACTCCTTTAATTTCCTTGAGATTCTGGTGAAGGTTGTAGCCTGTCATTCCAATGTGCAAACAACATTTTCTCACATCTTCCCAATGTTTAATATTGACTATGGGCCCCCAAAATCATAGCAAGAATTATTAACTGACCTTTTTCTTCTCCAATTTGGTATGCGGCTGCCTGAAAGTAATAACTTTGATGAGGGTGTTAACTAAAACAAGAGAGAAAAAGAAGCCCAACAATAATACCACTGGCCAATGCAATAATATCACTATCAAACGCCACCAAAGACAATCACACTACTGTCCAATGTAATGATATCAGTCTTAAATGCAACAACATTGTGTAAAGGCAGAATGCATAGTGGAGTCTTCCACCAAACATAATTACACTGTTGTCTAAAATGTATAATTACAATGAACACCAAAACTAGCTTTAATTTTATAGATGGCCACATTTATTGCATCCAATAGGTAATGTTGAAGAATAGAAAAAGACATCAACACATTACTCTCAAATAGAAATTGAGACATTACTCTCAACACCAAGACAAAAAAATGCCACAACTGATAGAGGATAGGCCATCAGGCCTCCCAATCTTTATCCAAATAAATTTAAAGCACTTTTTAAGAGAAGATGGATAAAAAATGCAATCATAGGGAGAAAGGACACCTTCATAAATGAAAAAATCTATAAAATGGATTAGTAAATGCGTTAGTACTTTGGAGCCACCAATGAACAAACAAAATTTGTCCAAGACAATCAACAATGACAAATTTTGGCATCAATTCGATAGCCTCTTGAATGGTATTAGGATGCAACTTGAAGGCCTGACAAATGCAATGGTTACAAAACCTTTAACCAGCGTACATTTGATGGTGTGTGCATTTAAAATAGGGCATGGTCATCCATAAAACTCATAAGGATAGGACACAAGTATACAAACTTTTTGGCAGGATGGCATGCATATATGTTTAAAAAAATGTGGTAGCATAGACTAGGCACGTTATAAAGTATATCTTCCCGTAATATGCAATTTTTCAAAGGACAGAAACCAATTTTTATCAAAGGGGAAGCAAAGAGTGGCTAGTAAAAATTGATTTCAGCTTATAACATTGACAATTAGCATGAAAAAGTGATTTTCATTAGATCTTTCAATAACATTCTAAGAATATCTTGTATAATAAGTAAACTGCAAAATTCAGCAAGCGAAAATAAAGTGCAGCTTTATAATAGAAAGTCAATATTGGAAACTCAAAGGATCATTCAATACACTTTAGCATTGTTTAAAACAATCACTGATCGCAAATGAATCACAATTCAATTCTACAAAAAATGTGCTTGTTGTTCTTGGAACACATAGCTAGCAACAAGGGAGTCGAGGTTGATCCAACTAAGATTGAAGCTAATCATGATAGGTCCAGTCTGAAGGTGACTCAGCTGAGAGAATATAATGGGTTATACATTTTCTTGAAAAATATTATCAATGATTTTAGAGGTCTCATGAAATCCCCGGCTGATCAATCAAAGAGGAAGAAGATAAATGGATAGAGGCAATATGGGATACTTCTAAGGAAGTGAAAGAACGTAATGATTTTTGTCCCACCCCTAAGATTCTAGATTCATTACAACCATTTATAGTAGGCTGTGATACATTAGAAACAAACTTCTGGGTGATTGTCATTTAAAATGAATGACTGGTTGCTTTTGATAGTAGGAAATAAATGACAAGAATCTATTTATATTTATCATAATTTATTTTCCTCCCATGCATGCTGTGGAAAAATAAAATATTCAAAGCTCATTCAAAAAGTAGATCTACACATACTGAAGAGAATACATGAAGTACCAACTACCCATATAAGGCTAAGCTTCAATCTCGAGGCCTTTTTCTTAAAATAGTGTCAGGTGAAATCAAATTACAACAAAATATACAGCTTAGGATGATGAGCTATGGGAGATTTCACCTATATTGTTTTTAATCTACAACCAAGATCTTTGCTCTGCTCAGATCTACTAAAGGACATTGGAAAAGAAAGCACCCAAATAGTAAGCATACATATGTGAGTATTCAAGATTGATCCACGTAAGTCAATTTGTATCTGGTATCCAAATTTCAATAGACCATGGCAGAAACTGTTAAAAATAATACTTTCTCAACTATTTCATAATCCAATGGTCCATAGCATAAACAATATACAAAAAAAAAAATGACTGTTCCAAAAAGGTTTAGGGAGGAATTTAAAACATGGCATGGCCATCCATAAGACACATAAGTGTAAGAAAATTTTCTAGAAAATGCCATTTAATAGGTGAAAGAAACTATGTAAGGACAAAGATTAAAAGGTATTTTAAAACTTTTAAGAAAATGCATCTGATAGGCGTAAAGCTAGCAACCTTAATGTCATTTTGAAAATAATTTAGAAACTAAATGGATCTAGCATACATAAAAACTGAATTCCATAAGCATACAACTGATTGTTAAAACCAGAATGCATTGGAGCCCTCCTTCTAGCACCATTTATGTGGATGTGAAAATCTGAATTTAGGTTAAATTTGTAACACACACACATTAGCATGATTAGCATTTTAAAACAAATAAAATTATCAACATCCCTATGAAATAATGAAACATGTTAATCATGCAATAAAATGAAACAATGGAAACTAAACAAAGCATATAAAAAACATGATCCAACTTTATCTCATAGTGGATTGGTGCTTCTATGGAAAGAATCCCTTTCCCAATCCTTTTCTAAGCTCCATGATGAAGATTATTTGAATATGATATGGAATGCTAAGATATGGATTCAAATGACAATGATATGGAGAAAGATCTAAAGATTGTGGAGATGAAATGCTAAGATTGTGGAGATAAAATGCTAAGATTGTGGAGGATTTGAACAATAGAGGAGACCTCTATTTATGGCCAAAAGTGATAAAAGAATGAAAAACATGGAGGATGTGGGACTAAAGATAAGCCAATGAGAAGAGACCACTTGTCAACTTGTGATAGGTTGAGGAATGTGCAAGTTTTGGTCAATGTGCCTAAAGAGAGGGAGATTTCAAATTTGAATTTGAGAGTAAATGTTGATTTTGTACTTTGCAAAGGGACATGTAAGAGCTCATAAATTCTTTGTTGGATGTACATGTCCACTTGCTTTTGAATTCAAATTTGAGGGAATATTCCTCAAAGATGACATGTTGATGGAAAATGCTGATTTTATAAATGAATTAAAATGGTTTATTTGTGCAAGTGGGAAAAGATAGAGGATGTGATGGGTGGTTAGATTAGACTAATTAGGATTATATTAGCTTAGGTGATGATTAGATGCTTTGACCCATTTGAGAAATATGAATTTGGATTTCAATTAAATAAAGTTTGGTTTATTTAATTAAAAGGTTGATGTTTGATTTATTTAATTTAAATTAAAAACTTATGAATGAATTTAATGAGTTTAATTTACCTGATCAATGGATGAAAGTGAACTTGATTAATTTAATGAGCAGATGAATGTGAGCTTTGTTTACTTGATTAATGGACCTAGTTAAATACATGATGCTAATTTTGCATGTCTACATCAACAATCAGTTAGCTAATGAAAATCCTACCATAGATACATGAATTATTCAATGGATGCTAAAGATGCTACCAAATGAATTGATATCTCTCATGAACCAAAATTGATGCATCTCCTTTCCATCAAGCTCAAATCATTTTGATACATTTTGTTGAAAGCTAAAATCATTGCACAATTGGTCCCCTAGAAGATCAAATAGAATTTGTCATAACCTATGAAATTTGCAATAACAACCACTGGTATAAAGTTCAAAATAAAATTATCCTAAGGACCATCTCCCAAACATCACAAGGATCCATGCATATTGTGTACTCGATGGCATCCCAAAGTCAGCTCAAGGTAGGCGAAAAGGGGTTCTTCTATAATTTTTTGAACTTCTGTAATTTCTATAATTTGCATGTATTATAGAGTTTGAGGATTTGTGATACTCTGTATGTAATAAGTTCCATTCTCAATAAGAATAAAATTTCTCTAGTTGTTTGCATCATTTTCTGTGTCTCGGGTTTTCTCCCTCATCAGGTGGTATCAGAGCAGGTTTTCTTGAGCGTGTGAACATATCATCAATCGTGAGGCAGTTTGCACTAGGACCATGGTTGTGGGTTCAAAATCCTCAAGATTCCTTCAAGAGTGATTCTTGGTAGGCGTGGTGGAGCTAGAAGTGGCAGGAATGCTGGTGGAAGAGATCCATTGGTAGTTGAGGGTTTCAGAGCCCTCCAGAGACAAATTGATGCATTGCAGGAACAAATGATAAGAGGGTTAAACCTGTGAAGGAGAGGAGAAAGTGAGGATGAAGAAGAGGTGGAAGATTAATACATAGAAGAGGAAGAAGAAGCAATTGATCAAGATTAGATGTGGCTAATAAGGGCCATTTCGAAGATAAAAAAAAAACCTAGAATAGAAGTCCCCAATTATTTTGGAAGTTTGAATACAGAAGAGTTGATCGACTGGATCAATGAGCTAGAAGAATATTTTGAGTATGAAGAAGTAGAGGACCAAGATCGGGTTAAGTTTGCAAAAATGAAGCTGAAGGGCCATGTCAATATTTGGTGGAAAGAGGTCCAGTTGGAGAGAAATCAAAGAGGAAAAAGAAATATCACTAGTTGGGATCACATGTTGGAGAACTAAAGAAGCAGTTCATACCAGTAGACTACGAATTAGATTTGATAAAGAAAATTGCAAGGGTTGAAGCAAGTAAGTAGATCTATGAAAGAATACACAAAATATTTTCACAAGATGATCATTAGAACAGGCGATGTAGAGGCCAACAAGGAGAAGGTAGCCCATTATCTTAATGGGTTACGACCAAGCATTCAAGAGGAGCTAAGCCTGGTTAGAATGACTACCATTGAGGATGCATACCAGTTTTCTCTGAAAGTGGAGGAGAAGATGAACAAAAGATTTGACAGTAAGCACAAAAGGTCGAGGAGGTCAAAGCAGAAGGGGTAGTGGAAGATATTTTGGGAGCCAAAAAGAGGATGAAAGGAAAAATGAAGATGTGGGTACCAGTTCAAGCTAGAGGAATGATAACTTCTACCGCCCTCGTGATCAAAACAATGGTGATCAAAGAGGTAGAGGAGGAGGACGATCTGGACCAGGGCCCAAAAGAGGTGGTTTTAGAGGAACTTGTTTCCATTGTGGTGAAGAAGGGCATCGAGCCTATGAATGCCCACAACACCAAGGAAGCACAGATAGAAGGTTAGAAGGTTGTGGAAGGGTTGCACATGCAGATGAGGAGGCTCAATCTGAGCATTCAGATGATGTAGAAAGGGGAGAAGCCCTAGTAGTTAGAAGAGCCCTGGTGACTGAAGAGAATGAGCTAGAACAGAGGAAGAATTTGTTCTGCACAAGGTGCAAGTGTGAAGACAAATGTTGTGAGGTCATTATTGATAGTGGGAGCACCGATAATCTCGTGTCAGAAGAGATGGTTACAAAGTTGAAGTTGAAAAGGGAAAGACATCCACATCCATATCAGATTGCTTGGTTGTAGAAGGATGACAAATTTTTGGTCAATGAGCAGTGCTTGGTGAAGTTCAAGATAGGGAGCTATCGTGATGAGGTACTCTATGATATCATCCCCATGGATGCATGTCACATGTTGTTGTGGAGGCCATGGCAGTTCGATAGGCGTGCTGTACATGATGACCATGCAAAAAATTATTCCCTGATGAAGGATAGAGTCCACCATAAGTTGAAACCCTTGAAGAAGGATGAAGAAAAGGTATGCAATAGTGCTAGAATTTGTTTTTTTGATGGAAGGAAATTTTGAGAAGGCATGAAGCATGAGTGTATGTGTTATGCATTGATTCCTAGAATGGAAAAGGAAGATAGTGAGAAGGTGCCAGTAGAAGTTGCTGGACTATTGGATGAGTTTCAGGAGATTATTTTTGATAATGTACCTGAGGGTTTACCACCACTGAGGAAGATCAGTCATCAGATTGACTTGATCCCTAGAGCCAGTTTGCCCAATAAGGTAGCTCATAGAATGACTCCTGCAAAAAATGAGGAGTTGAATAGACAAGTTTAGGATTTGTTGAGAAAGGGTTTGATTCCAGAGAGTCTGAGCCCATGTGTAGTACCTGCAATACTAGCACCAAAGAAGGATGGGGAGTGGAGGATGTGTACAGACTCTCGAGCCATAAATAAGATAACAATCAAGTACATATTTCCCTTGCCAATGATAGATGACCTGATGGACTGTTTGAGTGGAGCATAGTACTTCACAAAGATTGATCTGAAGAGTGGATATCACCAGATCCAAATTCAAGAGGGTGATGAATGGAAGACCTCCTTCAAAACCAAGGAGGGCATGTATGAGTGGTTAGTCATGCAATTTGGGCTAACCAATGTATCGAGCACATTCATGTGGCTCATGAACGAGGTACTAAAAAATTTTCTGGGGAATTTTGTTATTGTGTGCTTAGATGATATTTTAATATTCAGTAAGTCCCTAGGTGAGCATTTGATGCATATTTGTAGAGTCATTGAAAAGTTGAGAGAAGAATTTTTTTTGATTAATCTGAAGAAGTGTAGTTTTGTGAAGAGAGAGTTAGTGTACTTGGGCTTTGTTGTCTCAAAAAAAGGTCTCAAGATGGACCAAGAGAAGGTGAAGGCTATTCTAGAATGGCCTACCCCAAGAATTGTTACTGAGGTGAGATCTTTCCATGGTTTGTCTAGTTTTTAAAGAAAGTTCATTAGAAACTTCAGTAGTATTTGTGCACCCCTGACTGAAATAATGAGATGGGATAGAAAAGAGTTCAAGTGGAGCACTAGAGCAGTGAAGAGTCTTGATTTGTTGAAGAAGAAGGTGACAAAGCAACTAGTTTTATCCCTCCCACATTTCAATAAGGTGTTTCAGGTGGATTGTGATGCCAATGGTTGTGCCATTAGAGCAGTGATGAGCCAAGAAGGTAAGCCCATTGCCTATTTTAGTGAAAAGTTAAATGATGCAAAGAGAAAGTACTTTGCATATGATTAGGAATTTTATGCAATAGTTCAAACATTAAGGAAATTGAGACATTATCTGTTGCCGAAGGAATTTTTTTTGTTTACTAATCATCAAGCATTACAGTATCTGAGTAGTCAGGGAAAATTAAATTAGAGGCATATGAACTAGGTAGAATTTTTGTAGAGTTATACTTTTGTTTTAAAGCATAGGAGTGGAAAGTCAAATAGGGTTGCAGATGCCTTAAGTAGGAGGCAAAAATTGTTGACAGAGATGCAAATTGAAGTGGTTGGGTTCAATGAACTCAAGTCATTGTATCCTGAAGATCCTGATTTTGCTAAGGCTTGGAAAGCTTGCAAGGAGCTTGTTATAGTTGACATGACAAAGTGGTTGGATTTCATAATCCAGGATGGCATGTTGTTTAAGGGAAGTCAATTGTGTATTCCAAGGAGTTCCATGAGGGAGAACCTGATAAAGGAGAAGCGCAATGGAAGAATTGCAAGACATTTTGGTCGAGATAAGACTATTTCCATTATTAGTGAGCATTATTATTGGCCTCAATTATCATAGGATGTGAAAAAGTTTGTACAGAGTTGCAGGGTATATCAGATGGCTAATGGAGTGAGCCAAAATACTGGGTTGTATTAGCCCTTACCTATACCAGAGAGACCATGGGAGGATATCAGTATGGACTTTGTTCTTGTTTTACCAAGGACATAGAGAGGGAATGATTCAGTATTTGTGGTAGTTGAAAGGTTTTTGAAGATGGAACATTTCATCCCTTTCCAAAAGACCCATGACGCAGTCCACATTGCTGACTTGTTCTTCAGGGAGGTGGTGAGGCTACATGGTCTACCAAAGAGTATAGTCTCAGATCGTGACACAAAATTTGTTGGATACTTTTGGAGGACCTTGTGGAAAAATTTGAAAATAGAGTTGAAGTTTAGTTCTGTATACCATCCACAAACTGATGGGTAGACTGAGGTTGTGAATAGAAGTCTGGGTAACCTACAGAGATGCTTGGTAGGAGATAAACCCAAGGGATGGGACTTGATCTTACCCTAGGTAGAATTTTCTTACAACAATTCTGTCAATAGAAGCACTAGTAGATCACCATTCCAGATTGTGTATGGAGGTAGTCCCAGGACCACTCTAGAACTAAGAAAGATGGACCAAGAGAAGAAAAGTGCCGAAGCTAAAGACTTTGCAGAGCACATCAAGAATATACATGAGAATGTCAAAGAACATATTAACAAGATGAATATGTAGTATAAGGCTATGGTAGATCAAAAGAGGAGGTATAAGGAGTTTCAGATTGGTGATGAAGTGATGGTCCACTTGAGGAAAGAAAGGTTTCCAGTGGGAACCTATAACAAACTGAAGATAAAGAAGTTCGGTCCCTGTAAAATTGTGAAGAGGCATGAATTAGGGAATGCATATGAGGTAGAGTTTCTGGATGGAGTCAATATTTCCATTGTGTTTAATATTTTAGATTTGACAGAGTATCATGAAGGTGGCACAAAGGAAATACCAATAATAGAACAGTGTGGCATTCCAACACCTACTTCAGAGAAGGAGCAGATTGAAGAAATCCTAGATAGCCGTGTGGGAAGGAGTACCAAAAATAGGCACTATGAAGAATATTTGGTGAAGTGGAGAGGAAGGCCTGTGGAAGATTCATCCTGGTTGTCTAAGGTAGAAGTTGACCATTTGGGTTTTCCTTAAGCATCTGAGACATGATGGGGTCACTTCTCAAATTACCCTGGGTGTCTGCTGTAGGAGCATCTAGTGGTGTGAGGAAAATCTTGCATCACCCAAAAATATGCTTTCCATTTATGTTCCTGTTGTTTTATTTTTGTAGATGTTTTTGCATATTTGGATACCCTTTTCATTGAATAAGAGTTTCCAACTTTTAGAACTACTTTTTTGCTTTTTCTGCTCAACAACTATTTTTAGCAGGTGGGAATTTTAAGGCGTAGGAAGATAGAAATTTATGGGAAGGTTCATGATGGAAAAATAAGAAATTTGGAGAAAGAATCAGGACAAGATCATTCACGGTTTGAAAGTTATTAAAATTCCAATTTCTACTTTTTGCCCTAAAAAACCTTCTGAGTCTAGTTTGAGGCACTAAATGGTCCTGTACAGGCCCATAAATCATCAAAACTAGCAGAGTAGGTTCCTAGTGCATTATTCACTTTGAGACCTTTCCAACGTTGCAAAGGGTTTGAAAAATGAAGTCCCGGATCAAAAGTTATTGCTTCCAGAATTTGGCCGATTTTTGGAAAATTGCCAATTTTCGAATTAGGACATAGTTTTTGAATTGCAAATTGTAATTTTGGTGCCAAACCATCAAAAAATATTATTTCTAATGTTGTTTTTTGTTCCAAACCGAAAGGGGTCTATTTATGGGCTAGTTTTTGATTTTTGAGTAACTTTTTGGGGAAAAGAGTTCGCATGCTACGAAAAGGGGTTCTTCTATAATTTTCTGAACTTCTGTAATTTCAGTAATTTGCATGTATTGCAGAGTTTGAGGATTTGTGATCCTCTGTATGTAATAAGTTCCATTATCAATAAGAATAAAATTTCTCTAGTTGTTTGCATCATTTTCTGTGTCTCGGGTTTGCTCCCTGGTCAGGTGGTATCAGAGCGGGTTTTCTTGAGCATGTGAACAGATCACCGATCGTGAGGTAGTTTGCACTAGGACCATGGTTGTGGGTTCAAAATCTTCAAGATGCCTCCAAGAGTGATTCCTGGTAGGCATGGTGGTGCCAGAGGTGGTAGAAATGCTGGTGGAAGAGATCCATTGGTAGTCGAGCGTTTCAGAACCCTCTAGAGATAAATTGATGCATTGCAGGAACAAATGAGGAGAGGGTTAAACCCAGGAAGGAGAGGAGAAAGTGAGGATGAAAAAGAGGTGGAAGATTCAGAAATAGAAGGGGAAGAAGAAGCAATTGATCAAGATTAGATGCAGCTGATAAGGGCCATTTCAAAGATTGGAAAAAGACCTAGAATAGAAGTCCCTAGTTATTCTGGAAGTCTGAACCCGAAAGAGTTGATTGACTGGATCAACGAGCTAGAAGAATATTTTGAGTATGAAGAAGTAGAGGACCCAGATCAGGTTAAGTTTGCAAAAATGAAACTAAAGGGCCATGCCAATATTTGGTGGAAAGAGGTCCAGTTGGAGAGAAATCAAAGAGGAAAAGGAAAGATGAGTAGTTGGGATCGCATGGTGGAGAAACTAAAGAAGCAGTTCATACTAGTAGACTACGAGTTAGATCTGCTAAAGAAATTGCAAGGGTTGAAGCAAGGAAGTAGATCTATGAAAGAATACATAGAATATTATCACAAGATGATCATTAGAATGGGCCATGCAGAGGCCAACAAGGAGAAGGTAGCCCATTATCTTAATGGGTTACGACCGAGCATTCAAGAGGAGCTAAGCCTGGTTAGAATGACTACCATTGAGGATGCATACCAGTTTTCTCTAAAAGTGGAGGAGAAGTTGAACAAAAGATTTGACAGTAAGCAAAAATCTCGAGGAGGTCAAAGCGGAAGGGGTAGTGGAAGACCTTTTGGGAGCTGAAATGATGATGAAAGGAAAAATGAAGATGTGGGTACCAATCAAAGCCAGATGAATGATAACTTCTACCGCCCTCATGATCAAAATAGTGGTGATCAAAGAGGTAGAGGAGGAAGAAGATCTGGACCAAGGCTTGGAAGAGGTGGTTTTAGAGGAACTTGTTTCCATTGTGGTGAAGAAGGGCATTGGGCCTATGAATGTCCACAACACCAAGGAAGGACACATAGAAGGCTAGAAGTTCATGGGAGGGTTGCACATGTAGATGAGGAGGCTCAATCCGAGCATTTAGATGATGTAGAAAGGGGAGAAGCCCTAGTGGTTAGAAGAGCCTTGGTGACTGAAGAGGAGCCATAATAGAGGAAGAATTTTTTCTGCACAAGGTGCAAGTGTGAAGACAAATGTTGTAAGGCCATTATTGATAGTGGGAGCACTGATAATTTGGTGTCAGAAGAGATGGTTACAAAGTTGAAGTTGAAAAGGGAAAGACATCCACATCCATATCGAATTGCCTGGTTGTAGAAGGACCATAAATTTTTTTCAATGATCAGTGCCTGGTGAAGTTCAAGATCAAGAGCTATCGTGATGAGGTACTCTGTGATATCATCCCCATGGATGCATGTCACATGTTGTTGGGGAGGCCATGAAAGTTTGATAGGTGTGTTGTACATGATGGCCATGCAAACACTTATTTCCTGATGGAGGATGGAGTCTGTCATAAGTTGAAACCCCTGAAGAAGGACGAAGAAAAGGTATGCAGTAGTGCTAGAATTTTTTTTTGATGGAAGGAAATTTTTAGAAGGCATGAAGCATGAGGGTATGTGTTATGCATTGATTCCTAGAATGGAAAATGAAGATAGTGAGAAGGTGCCAGTAGAAGTTTTTGTACTATTGGATGAGTTTCAGGAGATTATTTTTGATAATGTAGCTGAGGGTTTACCACCAATGAGGAAGATGAGTCATTAGATTGATTTGATCCCTAGAGCCAGTTTTCCAAATAAGGAAGCTCATAGAATGACTCCTATAGAAAATGAGGAGTTGAATAGACAAGTTTAGGATTTGTTGAGAAAGGGTTTGATTCAAGAGAGTCTAAGCCCATGTGCAGTACCTGCAGTGCTAGCACCAAAGAAGGATGGGGAGTGGCGGATATGTACAGACTCCCCAGCCATAAATAAGATAACAATCAAGTAGAGATTTCCCTTTCCAAGGATGGATGACCTGATGGACTATTTGAGTGGAGCACAATACTTCATGAGGATTGATCTAAAGAGTGGATATCACCATATCTAAATTCGAGAGGGTGATGAATGGAAGACTGCCTTCAAGACCAAGGAAGGCCTGTTCAAGTGGTTAGTCATGCCTTTTGGACTAACCAATGCACCGAGCACATTCAAGCGGCTCCTAAACCGGGTACTGAAATTTTTTTTGGGGAATTTTGTTATTGTGTACTTAGATGATATTTTAATATTCAGTAAGTCCCTGGGTGAGAATTTGATGCATATTCTTAGAGTCATTGAAAATTTGAGAGAAGAAAAATTGTTGATTAATCTAAAGAAGTGTAGTTTTGTGAACAGGGAGATAGTGTACTTGGAGTTTTTTGTCTTGGCAGAAGGTCTCAAGATGGACCCAGAGAAGGTGAAGGCTATTCTAGAATGGCCTACCCACATAACTGCTATTGAGGTGATATATTTTCATGGTTTGGCTATCTTTTACAAAAAGTTCATTAGAAACTTCAGTAGTATTTATGCACCCTGACTGAAACAATGAGAGGCGATAGAAAAGAGTTCAAGTGGAGCACTGGAGCAGTGAAAAGTTTTGATTTGTTGAAGCAGAAGGTGATAGAGCAACCAGTTTTAGCCCTCCTAGATTTCAATAAGTTGTTTTAGGTGGATTGTGATGCCAGTAGTTGTGCCATTGGAGTAGTGATGAGCCAAGAAGGTAGGTCCATTACCTATTTTAGTGAAAAGTTAAATGATGCAAATAGAAAGTACTCTGTATATGATCAAGAATTTTATGTAATAGTTCAAGCATTAAATAAATGGAGACATTATTTGTTGTTGAAGGAATTTTTTTTGTTTACTGATCATCAAGCATTACAGTATCTGAGCAGTCAGGGAAAATTGAATTAGAGGCATATGAAATAGGTAGAATTTTTGTAGAGTTATACTTTTGTTTTAAAGCATAGGAGTGGAAATTCAAATGGGGTTGCAGATGCCTTAAGTAGGAAGCAAAAATTGTTGACAGAGATGCAAATTGAAGTGGTTGGGATCAATGAACTCAAGTCATTGTATCCTGAAGATCCTGATTTTGCTGAGGCTTGGAAAGCTTGCAAGGAGCTTGTTATAGTTGACAGGATGAAGTGGTGGATTTCATTATCCAGGATGACATGTTGTTTAAGGGAAGTCGATTATGTATTCCAAGGAGTTCCATAAGGGAGAACCTGATAAAGGAGAAGCATAGTGGAGGAATGGTAGAACATTTTGGTTGGGATAAGACCATTGCCATTATCAGTGAGCATTATTATAGGCCTCAGTTATCATATGATATGAAGAAGTTTGCACAGAGTTGTAGGGTATATCAGATAGCTAAAGAAGTGACCCAAAATATTGGGTTGTATCAACTCTTACCTATACCAGAGAGGCCATGGGAGGGTATAAGTATGGACTTGTTCTTGGTTTACCAAGGAAACAGAGAGGGAATGATTCAATATTTGTAGTAGTTGATAGGTTTTCAAAGATGACACATTTCATCCCATGCTAGAAGACCCATGACGTAGTCCACATTGCTGACTTGTTCTTCAGAGAGGTGGTGAGGCTACATGGTCTGTAAAGAGTATAGTCTCAGATTGTGACAAAAAAATTGTTGGATACTTTTGGAGGACTTTGTGGAAAAAGTGGAAAATAGAGTTGAAGTTTAGTTCTGCACACCATCCACAAACTGATGGGAAGACTGAGGTTGTGAATAGAAGTCTGGGTAACCTACTGAGATGCTTGGTAGGAGATAAACCCAAGAGATGGGACTTGATCTTATCCCAAACAAAATTTTCTTACAACAATTTTGCCAACAGAAGCACTGGTAGATCACCATTCTAGATTGTGTATGGAGGTAGTCCTAGGACCACTCTAGAACTAAGAAAGATAGACCAAGAGAAGAAGACAAGTTCCGAAGCTAAAGACTTTGCAGAGCACATCAAGAATATACATGAGAATTTCAAAGAACATATTAACAAGATGAATATGTAGTATAAGGCTAAGGAAGATCAGAAGAGGAGGTATAAGGAGTTTCAGATTGGTGATGAAGTGATGGTCCACTTGAGGAAAGAAAGGTTTCCAGTGGAAACCTATAACAAACTGAAGATGAAGAAGTTTGGTCCCTGTAAAATGGTGAAGAGGCATGAATCAGGGAATGCATATGAGGTAGAGTTGCTAGATGGAGTCAATATTTCCATTGTGTTTAATATTTTAGATTTGACAGCGTATCATGAAGGTGGCACAGAGGAAGTACCAATAATAGAACAATGTGGCATTCTAGCACCTACTTCAGAGAAGGAGCAGATTGAAAAAATCCTGGATAGCCATGTGGGAAGGATTACTAGAAATAGGTAATATGAAGAATATTTAGTGAAGTGAAGAGGAAGGCCTATGGAAGATTCATCCTAGTTATCTAAGGCAGAGGTTGACCATTTGGGTTTTCCTCAACCATCTGAGACGTGACGGGGTCACTGCTTAAATTACCTTGGGTGTCTGACGTAGGAGCATCCAGTGGTGTGAGGGAAATCTCGCATCACCCAAAAACATGCTTTCCATCTATGTTCCTATTGTTTTATTTTTGTAGATGTTTTTGCATATTTGGATACCCTTTTCGTTGTATAAGAGTTTCTAACTTTTAGAACTGCTTTTCTGCTTTTTCTGCTCAACTGTTATTTTTAGCAGGTGGGAATTTTAAGGTGTAGGAAGACAAAAATTTATGGGAAGGTTCATGATGGAAAAATAAAAACTTTGGAGAAAGAGTCAAGTCAAGATCGTTCATGGTTTGAAAGTTATTAAAGTTCCAATTTCTGCTTTTTGCCCTGAAAAACCTTCTGAGTCCAGTTTGAGGCACTAAATGATCTCGTATGGGCCCATAAATCATCTGAACTGGAAGAGTGCATTCTTAGCACGTTCTTCACTCTGATACTTTTCCAATGGTGCAAATGGTTCAAAAAATGGAGTCTCAGATCAAAAGTTATGGCTTTCAGAAGTTGGTCAATTTTAGGAAAATTGCCAATTTTCAAATTAGGACTTAGTTTTTGAATTGCAAATTGTAATTTTGGTGCCAAACCATCAAAAAATCTTATCTCAAATGTTGCTTTTGGTTCCAAACTGAAAGGGGTCTATTTATGGGCTAGTTTCTGATTTTTTAGTAACTTTTTGGGGAAAAGAGTTCGCATGCTGCGAAAAGGAGTTCTTCTATAATTTTCTGAAATTCTGTAATTTCTATAATTTGCATGTTTTATAGAGTTTTAGGATTCATGATCCTCTATATGTAATAAGTTCCATTCTCAATAAGAATAAAATTTCTCTAGTTGTTTGCATCATTTTTTGTGTCTCAGGTTTGCTCCCTCGTCAGGTGGTATCAGAGCAGGTTTTCTTGAGCATGTGAACAAATTGCCGATCGTGAAGCAGTTTGCACCAGGACCATGGTTGTGGGTTCAAAATCTTCAAGATGCCTCCAAGAGTGATTCCTAGTAGGCATGGTGGTGCCAAAGGTGGAAAAAAAGTTGGTGGAAGTGATCCATTAGCAGTTGAGGGTTTCACAGCCCTCTAGAGACAAATTGATGCATTGCAGGAACAAATGAGAAGAGGGTTAAACTCGGGAAGGAGAGGAGAAAGTGAGGATGAAGAAGAGGTGGAAGATTTAGACATAGAAGAGGAAGACAAAGCACTTGATTAAGATCAGATGTGGCTGATAAGGGCCATTTTGAAGATAAAAAAGACCTAGAATAGAAGTCCCTAGTTATTTCGAAAGTCTGAACCCGGAAGAGTTGATTGACTGGATCAACGAGCTAGAAGAATATTTGAGTATGAAGAAGTAGAGGACCCAGATCGGGTTAAGTTTGCAAAAATGAAGCTAAAAGGCTATGCCAATATTTGGTGGAAATAGGTCTTGTTGGAGAGAAATCAAAGAAGAAAAGGAAAGATCATTAGTTGGGATCGCATGGTGGAGAAACTGAAGAAGCAGTTCATACCAGTAGACTACAAGTTACATCTACTAAAGAATTTGCAAGGGTTGAAGCAAGGAAGTAGATCTGTGAAAGAATACACAAAATATTTTCACAAGATGATCATCAAAATAGGTGATGCAGAGGCCAAAAAGGAGAAGGTAGCCCGTTATCTTAATAGGTTACGACCAAGCATTCAAGAGGAGCTAAGCCTATTTAGAATGACTACCATTGAGGATGCATACCAGTTTTCTCTGAAAGTGGAGGAGAAGCTAAAGAAAATATTTGACAGCAAGAAAAAAGGTCAAAGAGGTCAAAGTGGAAGGGGTAGTGGAAGATCTTTTGGGAGTCGAAATGAGGATGAAAGGTAAAATGAAGATGTGGGTACCAGTTGAAGCCAGAGGAATGATAACTTCTACTACCCTCGTGATCAAAAGAGTGGTGATCAAAGAGGTAGAGGAGGAGGAAGATCTGGACCAGGGCCCGAAAGAGGTGGTTTTAGAGGAACTTGTTTCCATTGTGGTGAAGAAGGGCATCGGGCCTATGAATGTCCACAACACCAAGGAAGGATAGATAGAAGGCCAGAAGGTCATGGAAGGGTTGCACATGTAGATGAGGATGCTCAATTTGAGCATTCAAATGATGTAGAAAGGGGAGAAGCCCTAGTGGTTAGAAGAGCCCTGGTGACTGAAGAGAATGATCCAGAATAGAGGAAGAATTTTTTCCGCACAAGGTGCAAGTGTGAAGACAAATGTGTTGGATCTCAGTTGTGTTTATAGTTTGTCCTTGATGAAAAATCCCTTTCAATTGGTTCTCTTTGATGATCAGTCTCAGTTTGGATCTTTATGCTTTATTATGGCACTTCTTTGATGTCTCTTTGCACTTCTTTGAGATCTCTGGTTCATGTTATGAATGCTATTTCTTTGACTGACAGAGTTTGACAGATGGTCTCTTTGTCAGGATGGTTCTCCTTGCATACGACTGGTGTATTTCACATGATTACAAGCCATTTGATTACATTATTTGATCTCACATTTTTTTAAGGCATTATATTTACCTTGTTTCTGACATCTCTTTTTCCTAATGTTTTTGGTTGTTTCTCTTTCGGGCTGACACATATCGACATGAGAATGGCAGGGTCTCCCCGATCCATTTTGAAATGTCTGTGTTACCTATCGGCAAGACATTTATGATGTCATGTCGATTTGATTTTTTCATTCAGGCAGCTTTCGGCAAGTGTTACACCGTCGGTATGTGGTCACAGGGAAATTGGTATGTCACACTGACTACCATTGAAAAATTATATATCGGCATGAGTTTAAGGCTTCGGTGAAGGGTCACAACGAAATTGTTATGTCTCATCGACCATATGCATGTGGATGTCTATTGGTGAGACATTCACGTGGTTTCGATGACTGATGATGAAATTTTTGACAGGAGTTTTGTTATTGGGGTAGTGTCTCATCAAACTTGAAATGTCTCCCTGACTAGTGCATATGGAGGTTCATCGGCAGCGCTGGGTAGTATCGGAATAGGTCTCGGAGAAGTGGTTCTGTCTTGTCGACATCACATTTGGGGTTTCACTTTGGCCAAACATAATGTATTCGGTATATAGTCTCACCGAAGATTTTTTTGTCTCACCGACCGATGCACTGAGTGTCTTATCGACATAAGGTTACTGCTTCGGTGAAATGTTATAATGACTATGTAGTGTCTCACCGACTTTATGCAAAGGGTTATTTCACTGAGACTCTTGTAGCATCAGAGTAATGTCATAGCGAGCCCGTCAGGTCTTGCCGACAAAGTCTTATGAGGGGCTTTTGGTGAGATTTTGTTATTGTCTCAGTGACTCAGAGTGGATAAAGTTTTTTTTCGGTATGACAGTGTGCTCTCCGAGAGGTCTCCCCAACATTGATATGTCTCGCCAATGGAATACAAATGGACTTTATCGGTGTGATATTTGTTCTCTCTTGGTGATTTGAGGTGAGTTTGGGGGTTTCGATATGACATAACGTATTCGTTATGACTTCTCCCCGACTCTGATGGGTCATGGAAAAAGTGATAACTAAGGGGAATGACTGGTGATTTAATTGCCTTCAGCAGGACTATTTGGATGTCTCGACGACCAATGTGTATCAAGTCAGCTTTCGGTAAAAAAAGAAGGTATTCTGTATAACGTCTCCCCGACAGTATAATGTCACAGTGAC
Source organism: Sequoia sempervirens (assembly GCA_007258455.2). Classification (NCBI taxonomy): domain Eukaryota; kingdom Viridiplantae; phylum Streptophyta; class Pinopsida; order Cupressales; family Cupressaceae; genus Sequoia; species Sequoia sempervirens. The sequence continues at coordinate 17,522 of VDFB02052831.1, read as the reverse complement.
AAACCATGGGATGGCTGACAGTGTTAAAGTTGACTTCAGTCAATTGAAAAGAAAGTTACTTAGGGAAAAAGTTTTGATTATTCTTTTTGGCTAGGTATGGTATGGAACCCTAGCCAGGCTGCCATCATGAGAATGTAAGTTTGAGTTGTTGTTGGCTGTAACGACTTTTACAGTGGTATATGGAAGCTCGACAGTTGTTGTTGGAGCCATGGGAGTTGCAGATTTTTCTGGTATGCATGTGTTTCATGCTGCACATACTGGTTTATTATTACCATTTTTAACTGCTCTCTACTTCTTAGTTACTAATGTGGAAAATGATGCCCTGATAGAGTATTGTTATTCATGCATTAGAAGTTATGTTTTACAGTGATGGACAGTTGTGCTTTTTAAGAAGTGAAATGATCTCATGCGTTTCAGATTTGTTGAGAATGGCTCTTAGCTGGGTGAAACGGCTCTTGTTTTTGTAATTTAATTTCACCTTGTCTAATAATCTTGCTAGGTACAAGATGAAGATTTATTTTATAAACAACTCTGTTAAGTTCAATCAAAATCTTTTTCAGGTTGGTTGTTCAACCATTACTTCTGATGACAGTTACTTATATGGAATTTACATCACAAAGAGTTATCTTTTCTCTATGCTCCTTTGACCATGAAATTCATTGAAGATTTGATACCTAAAAAGGTGTATAAATAGAAGCAGAAAACTACGTTTTTTGTTCCATTGTTGTAATTATGAGATTATCATTCCTTGGCTATATGAAAATGTATGGATAAACTCTACAATAAAATTTGAATAACAAGATGCAGAGATATTGTAAATTTCTTCTCTATATAGTATTTTAGGTATTCAATCATCGAATCCTTAGGGTATTCTATAGATGAGAAAAAGAGAGATATGTGCTTAACTAAAAATAGAGAAATCCTCTAAGTCTTTATAATTGTTCAAAACATAATTTGAGGGGTTGGTACTCCTTGAGATGGGTGTCTCAAAATGAGGGGTTGGTGCTCCTTGAGTTGGTGCTCAAAAATCAGCCTCTAAGGCATTGTGAATAGTTGTTTAAAAAGTTTAAGCCTGCAAGGAATTTCGGGAGTGGTTTTTATACCCCAGGAGGGTTTTCCATTTGGCAAAATCTTGTCTCTTTGTTCTTCTGTGTGCTCTTTGCTTTACTGTGTTGATGTTGTTTTAGTTCATTGTTGGGATTATTACTTTTCTCAATTCTGTTTATGAATGATTACATTCAACTCATGAATGCTTTAATGAGAGTAATATTGAGATCAAATTTGAGCTATGCTTTTGAATTAATGAAAATTGGTCAAATCTATTAAAACATCGATTCACCCCCCCTCTTAGTGTCATTTTAACTCCTATAAAATGTTGTGAGGTCATTATTGACAGTGGGAGCACTGATAATCTGGTGTCAGAAGAGATGGTTACAAAGTTGAAGCTAAAAAGGGAAAGACATCCACATCCATATCAGATTGCCTGGTTGCAGAAGGACCACAAAGTTTTTGTCAATGAGCAGTGCCTGGTGAAGTTCAAGAATTGGGAGCTATTGTGATGAGGTACTCTATGATATCGTCCCCATGGATGCATGTCACATGTTGTTGGGGAGCCATGGTAGTTTGATAGGCATGTTGTACATGATGGCCATGCAAACACTTATTCCCTAATGAAGGATGGAGTCCACCATAAGTTGAAACCCCTGAAGAAGGATGAAGAAAAGGTATGCAGTAGTGCTAGAATTTGTTTTTTTGATGGAAGGAAATTTTAAGAAGGCATGAAGCATGAGTGTATGTGTTATGCATTAATTCCTAGAATGGAAAAGGAAGATAGTGAGAAGGTGCCAGTAGAAGTTGCTGGACTGTTGGATGAGTTTCAGGAGATTATTTCTGATAATGTACCTGCGGGTTTACCACCACTGAGGAAGATTAGTCATCAAATTGACTTGATCCCTGGAGCCAGTTTTCCCAATAAGGTAGCTCATAGAATGACTCTTGTAGAAAATGAGGAGTTGAATAGACAAGTTCAGAATTTGTTGAGAAAGGGTTTGATTCAAGAGAGTCTGAGCCCATGTGCAGTACCTGCAATACTAGCACCAATTAAGGATGGGGAGTGGAGGATGTGTACGGATTCCTGAACCATAAATAAGATAACAATCAAGTATAGATTTCCCTTGCCAAGGATGGATGACTTGATGGACTGTTTGAGTGGAGCATAGTACTTCACGAAGATTGATCTGAAGAGTGGATATCACCAGATCCGAATTCGAGAGGGTGATGAATGGAAGACCTCCTTCAAGACCAAGGAGGGCATGTAGGAGTGGTTAGTCATGCCTTTTGGGCTAACTAATGCACCGAGCACATTCATATGGCTCATGAACGAGGTACTGAAAAATTTTCTGGGGAATTTTGTTATTGTGTACTTAGATGATATTTTAATATTTAGTAAGTCCCTGGGTGAGCATTTGATGCATATTCGTAGAGTCATTGAAAAGTTGAGAGAAGAAAAATTGTTGATTAATTTGAAGAAGTGTAGTTTTGTGAAGAGGGAGTTAGTGTACTTGGGGTTTGTTGTCTCGGCAGAAGGTCTCAAGATGGACCTAGAGAAGGTGAAGGCTATTCTAGAATGGCCTACCCCAAGAACTACTACTAAGGTGAGATCTTTCCATGGTTTGGCTAGCTTTTACAAAAAGTTCATTAGAAACTTTAGTAGTATTTGTGCACCCCTGACTGAAACAATGAGAGGGGATAGAAAAGAGTTCAAGTGGAGCATTGGAGCAGTGAAGAGTTTTGATTTGTTGAAGCAGAAGGTGACAAAGCAACCAGTTTTAGCCCTCCCAGATTTCAATAAGGTGTTTCTGGTGGATTGTGATGCCAGTGTTTGTGCCATTGGAGCAGTGATGAGCCAAGAAGGTAAGCCCATTGCCTATTTTAGTGAAAAGTTAAATGATGCAAAGAGAAAGTACTCTGCATATGATCAAGAATTTTATGAAATAGTTCAAGCATTAAAGAAATCGAGACATTATCTATTGCCGAAGGAATTTGTTTTGTTTACTGATCATCAAGGATTACAGTATCTGAGTAGTCAGGGAAAATTAAATCAGAGGCATATGAAATGGGTAGAATTTTTGTAGAGTTATACTTTTATTTTAAAGCATAGGAGTGGAAAGTCAAATAGGGTTGCATATGCCTTAAGTAGGAGGTAAAAATTGTTGACAAAGATGCAAATTGAAGTGGTTGGGTTTAATCAACTCAAGTCATTATATCTTGAATATCCTAATTTTGCTGAGGCTGGGAAAGCTTGCAAGGAGCCTATTATAGTTGACATGACGAAGTGGCTAGATTTCATAATCTAGGATGGCATGTTGTTTAAGGGAAGTCAATTGTGTATTCCAAGGAGTTCCATGAGGGAGAACCTGATAAAGGAGAAGCATAGTGGAGGAATGACAGGACATTTTGGTCAGGATAAGACCATTTCCATTATTAGTGAGCATTATTATTGGCCTTAGTTATCATAGGATGTGAAGAAGTTTGTGCAGAGTTGTAGGGTATGTCAGATGGCTAAAGGAGTGAGCCAAAATACTGGGTTGTATCAGCCCTTACCTGTACCATAGAGGCCATGGGAGGATATAAGTATGGAATTTGTTCTTGGTTTACTAAGGACATAGAGAGGGAATGATTCAGTATTTGTGGTAGTTGATAGGTTTTTGAAGATGGCACATTTCATCCCATGCCAGAAGACCCATGACGCAGTCCACATTGCTGACTTGTTCTTCAGAGAGGTGGTGAGGCTACATGGTCTGCCAAAGAGTATAGTCTCAGATCGTGACAAAAAATTTGTTGGATACTTTTGGAGGACCTTGTGGGAAAAGTTGAAAATAGAGTTGAAGTTTAGTTCTGCACACCATCCACAATCTAATGGGAAAATTGAGGTTGTGAAGAGAAGTCTGGGTAACCTATAGAGATGCTTGGTAGGAGATAAACCCAAGGGATGTGACTTAATCTTACCCTAGGCAGAATTTTCTTACAACAATTCTGTCAACAGAAGCACTAGTAGATCACCATTCCAGATTGTGTATGGAGGTAGTCCCAAGACTGCTCTAGAACTAAGAAAGATGGACCAAGAGAAGAAGACAAGTGTCGAAGCTAAAGACTTTGCAGAGCACATCAAGAATATACATGAGAATTTCAAAGAACATATTAACAAGATGAATATGTAGTATAAGGCTAAGGCATATCAAAAGAGGAGGTATAAGGAGTTTTAGATTGGTGATGAAGTGATGTTGCACTTGAGGAAATAAAGGTTTCCAGTGGGAACCTATAACAAACTGAAGATGTAGAAGTTCGGTCCCTATAAAATTGTGAAGAGGCATGAATTAGGGAATGCATATGAGGTAGAGTTGTTGGATGGAGTCAATATTTCCCTTGTGTTTAATATTTCAGATTTGATAGAGTATCATGAAGGTGTCGCAGAGGAAGTACCAATAATGGAACACTGTGGCATTCCAGCACCTACTTTAGAGAAGGAACATATTGAAAAAATCCTGGATAGCCATGTGGGAAGGAGTACTAGAAACAAGCAATATGAAGAATATTTGGTGAACTGGAGAGGAAGGCCTATGGAAGATTCATCCTGGTTATCTAAGGTAGAGGTTGACCGTTTAGGTTTTCCTCAACCATCTGAGATGTGACGGGGTCACTTCTCAAATTACCCTGGGTGTTTGATGCAGGAGCATCCAGTGGTGTGAGGGAAATCTTGCATCACCCAAAAACATGCTTTCCATTTATGTTCCCATTTTTTTCTTTTTGTAGATGTTTTTGCATATTTGGATACCCTTTTCGTCGAATAAGAGTTTCCAACTTTCAGAACTACTTTTCTTCTTTTTCTGCTCAACTGCTATTTTTAGGAGGTGGGAATTTTAAGGTGTAGGAAGACAAAAATTTATGGGAAGGCTCATTATGGAAAAATAAGAACTTTGGTGAAAGAATCAGCTCAAGATCATTCATGGTTTGAAAGTTATTAATGTTCTAGTTTCTGCTTTTTGCCATGAAAAACCTTTTGAGTCCAGTATGAGGCACTAAATAGTCCCGTACGTGCCCAAAAATTATTAGAACTAGAAAAGTAGATTCTTAGCATGTTCTTCACTCTGAGACCTTTCCAACCATTTAAACGGTTCAAAAAATGGAGTCCTGGATCAAAAGTTATGACTTTCGGAAGTTGGCCAATTTTTGGAAAATCGCCAAATTTTGAATTAGGAGTTAGTTTTTGAATTGCAAATTGTAATTTTGGCACCAAACCATCAAAAAATATTATCTCGAATGTTGTTTTTGGTTCCAAACCAAAAGGGGTCTATTTATGCGCTAGTTTCTGATTTTTGAGTAACTTTTTGGGGAAAAGAGTTCGCATGCTACGAAAAGGGGTTCTTCTGTAATTTTCTGAACTTCTGTAATTTCTATAATTTGCATGTATTGCAGAGTTTGAGGATTTGTGATCCTCTGCATGTAATAAGTTCCATTCTCAATAAGAATAAAATTTCTCTAATTGTTTGCATCATTTTATGTGTCTCGGGTTTGCTGCCTCGTGACATCCCCTCTGCATCACATGACAAGCAAATTGTTGTGGATTTTCATGGCATTCCATCACCATGAGACCACATTTCTTTGAGGAATTTTTTTAAAAATTTCGTTGCCTTCTCTATGCTAGTACATTTATCATACATGTTTACCATATCATTCTATCAAACAGTTTGCTTCCTTGTTGCTATTGCTAAAAGCCTAAAATAGGTGCTTCCAAAAAAGCTATGGATGCTTGGAAAAAATCTATCAAAGCATACTAATAAGCAATAGCATAGAAAAGGCAACAAACTGTTTGAAAAAAAGCCTCAAAGAAATGTGGTCTCAATGGTGATGGAATGCCATGACAATCCACAACAATTTGCTTGTCATGGCATTCGTCATGCCATTCCATCACCATGAGACCACATTTCTTTGAGGCATTTTTTCAAAGAGTTCATTGCCTTGTCTATGCTCTTATGAATAGAATTTATTGAAATTTGAGATGCTCTTATAATGTCTACATCATAGGTGGTCATGATAAGGTTAAATTCAAATGAATAACTTGAAATTTCCTCATCAAGCTTCGTACACACTTTTTTAATGGCTTAAAATCATAATTAAGATTTGTCAAGATCATCAAAATAAGGATGTTGCATTGTTTTTCTGCTTGAGATTCTCTTGGATGGCTCAAAAATCTACATTTTATGCAATGGGACACCAATCAATGTTTACTTGGTTACATACAGATACACAAAGTAAAATAAGATGATAGCATTGGCATCAACCAAATTGATGTGGATACAAGAATAAATTAATAAGAACCATTGTGCATATACTTACAAATTAATCCAATGAACCATCTGGGTCTGCTCTACTTTTTATTGTGTCATGTATTGCCTCATGGTCAGACTCATGGACCTTCCACAAGGTCTTGTTCAAAGGTCTACCCCCATATTTTCTCAAATGAACATTGGATGCCACGACAAGGTTTGAGTAATGAAGAATCTTATGATGCATGTCAAATTCCTCAAACAACCAATGTTTAATAATGTTATGTTGGTACCTTCTTAGCCACATTCCAGTAACAACTGAGCTTGTAGGGTATTCAATTTTTTCTCCATCTATAATTGGGGCTTCCAATTTCTTTTTTGCCTCAATACAATGACACAAGTAATAGTTTGTACCCTCTTCATTGTCTTCATCTGCAATAACTGCATAAACATGCCCTGCATTTATATGTGTGACATATCTCTTAAAATTAGTCAACATTATGAATACAGTACAAAGTAAGACAACAATATGGAATTTCAAATACTAAGAAAGTAGATATATTACCTGGTTGAACTAGATCCGATACATGGTCAAAGTCGACTGATGATTCCATCTATGTTAGTTCCAATGCCATTAGAGGGTGATACATGTGAAGTGGGCTAAGATAACTTGTCAACTATTTTTCAACCCACTCCCCTAACTCACTATCATTCTAGGCTTGCATTGTACATGAAGAACAAAAGCATGTCATCTTACATGTATCGATACTCCATGAACCTACATTTGAGCTAAGAGTGCATCTCACTTGATCCTATTAGTGTACAATAATCCTCATATGGTGCAATGTTAGTATCATCCATCAACCAAAAAAATCTATGAATTGAAGACATACCTTCATTACCTAGACCCATCAAACCATTACACCACTCGACGATTGATCTTGCATCTATCAACTATGCACTATCTTTATACTTTAACTCTTCTCATGCTAATGCTCTTTTCACGCATGCTCCTGCACCGTCATGCTCTCCCTTTCCATGTCCGGCCTCAAAAAATATCCACATATGTTGAACACGTGTAGTGAGATGCATCATGCACAACCAGTAGAGCATGTGTGCATTCTTGAATTGTACTGCATAGTTATCTGACCATATTATATGCTGATCATATGATATGCCCCTCTGAGCCAAATGATTGTAGAACATCTAGAAGCAATGTTGCACGAACTCTAGAGAATGTGTGTGATCATCACTAATATAAAAGTGATACTCCCTCAATACCTTCCTTTCACCCTTTGTACTTTCAGCTGCATGTATGAATGCTATGTGCAACAAATATCGAAACCTATGTGGAGTTGTAATACTGTGACTGCACCTCACGCTATGGTTGTAGAGTGTAGTTCTCTACAAATTCAACCACTGATACTATGCTACCAAGTGGAAAGGTTTCCTTGCATAGCTTGAATTGTTGTCCAGCCATCGAGCTCTATGGGTATGCCTTGCATACTCATACACTAGATTCTCACGAAACATGGAAATGATCTGGTACACTGGAATCTTTTGAATAACCAACTCACACCTTTTTGCTTCAGACCCATCTTTTGTAGCATATGCCATTGTTTTATACTTCCCGAACTCTACTAGTTTTTGTCCCGCCTCATATGTGCTTTCCATATGTTCACATACTAACATTCGTTGCAAGCCACCGCAATACTCACATGAAAGATCCAAGCTTGCTATCCTATAGAATATTTGGCCATCCTCTATTTCACATAAATTTTTTGATAAGAACTTTCTTGAAGATTTTGGTGGGGCTTCTATGCCACAATCCTGCAAAACATCGTTAGTATGCAAATGTAAACATATAGAATGATAAACATCATAATGGTTAGAGAATTCAATATGTAGTTTACAACAACAAGTAGTGTGTATGTGATTTATCTTTACATAAAAAGGTTTAATCATTTCAAAAAATCTTTGGGAAATACTAATTTGAGGATAAGAATTTTGAAATTTATGAAAAAATTGGGTTTGAGTCGTATCCAAAAAATGCTTTGGATATGGCTCACGGTTTCGACTACCGATTCTCCTTCTTATGACATCCCTTTGATTCAGAGATGGCCTTGTATTATTCTTCCAATAATCTTCAATTAGTGTTCTTAATGCTTCAACAACTTTTTTTATCTTTGTGTGGCAGTCTCCCCAAGAATGCCCATAATTCATTTGAATTGGTGCCCTCAATTCTTTGCCACCTTTGAACAACTTTTGATAAAGTTTTTCTACTATTTCCCATTTGTTCACTTGTATTTTTAATGAGGTGAGATCTCTTTGTTTGATAGCTTACCAAAGTCGATGTAATGACACGTCGGGTGACATTACTATCCTTTGAGCATGAGGTCTTACTCACACTATCATAAGCATCCATTAGATTCTTCACAATAGTGTTGTCACTTGATGCATTTGATGTTCTGAACCCAAGAGTCTTCATGATGTTTCTGTACTTTAAACCCCACATTATTTGAACGAATAGTTGACATCTTATAGTCTCATTTAGCCTTTCAAAGAACATTTTCCAAATCTTATCAGCATATCTTCTACAAGTGCGTTCTGGAATCTTACCTTCCATGTGCTACAAAATATCCTTATCAATATTAATTAAAAACTTTGGCTTTGTTAGTGTAATTAATTAATTAATTATTACACTAGCATAAGTTAACTTAGGTCTTGCATTTAATTAGTTAAATCCTAGGTTGCATTATTAGATAAATCATTTAATAAATGGGATAATATTCCCTTCCTTGTTTGGTGGGATAAGATTCCTTCTAGAAGACGAGTTGTCCTTCTAGAACTTATCTCCTCATTTAATGATCATCTAGATAGGGTTCACATGTTGTCACATATTGTTAGATTATAACTTGGCAACATCTCATGCATATTAGGGTTTAATTCTTGCCTATATAATCAGGCATCTTGTTCATTTGTAATATATCAATCAATCATATCATATCAATATAAAATCTTTAATCATCATTCCATTGTTGCAACACTTCTCTTTGTGGTTGATTATCTTTCCTAGCTCAAAGGTCCTCCATCGAAGACTACAACTTCAAGGACTATGCATCCATAATCTCAACATGGTATCAGAGCTTATCCAGTGAAACATCAACCCTTGATCAAGAAAGTTGGTGTGCGAGATTCTTGTAGGCTGAAGGTTTCCATTGAAGGCTACTTGATTCCACCCGATGACCAAGCTAATTTCTGAAACAGATAGAGTTAGATCCGAGCTCACCATTGTCTTTAGAAGGCCTCGAAACCCTAGGATCACCTGCCCATTCATCAAAATCAGATACATCAACCTGGGAGCTTCAGAGGTATTTTTAGGGTTTGCAAAATCAATCATACTATCTGTATAATTTGTAGTGAAAAATCATCCCAGTCAGTTGTCCTCTAAGGCAAATTTTTTTTTATACGCAGGCCATTTTCTATTTAAAAAAAAAATCAGGGCATTTCATATTATTTTTGGCAAAAAAAATAGTTTGGGTTTCTGATATAGTTTCAGAAAAATATATTTGGAGCGACATGCATTTTTAATTATAGGTCGGCATTATATATTTTCCATTAGCATTATTATCGGCATAATATTTATGGGTTTTATTTTTTATATCAGTTGCATATAAAATCATTTTTCAGCATCCTATATCTGTAGATTTTTTTATATTCAAAAGTCTTTTGATTTTTAATTGCCAATCAAGGCAATATTAAAAATAAAAATAAAATATTTTATTTTCCAAGTCTGCAAAAAGCTTTGGCTTGTCAGCCACATTTAGTGCCATTGGTAGGAGAGGGATGCCTCATCGTACCAGTCTGTCAGTACCTGGTATGCTTCGTCCACCCGTATTGATCCTCGGTCAGCCGTTCTTCCATTGTCAACTTCCGTCGGTAGTTCGTCACCGGTCCCCACCGGCCGTCCTCCATCAAATCTCTGACAATCTCTCCTCCCGCAGACCGTTGTGACTTCACTTGCATGTTTTGACCACCGGCTGTTCCAATCATCGATGACCAGTCTCCCGCTAACTGCTCAGGATATTCCATCGATCGCCGGAGTTTTATTTCCGCTGGCTACTGTTCACTATCGGCCGATACCAACCACAGGCGATGTCTCCCGTTTAGTGGCGCTGCCCCGACACCGCCCAGCTCAGCTAGGCCGCCGATCTGCTAGGTGGCCCCCATTTTTTTTCCATAGCCTACCGTATGGTCATATCAGCGACCAGGAGTTTGTGCCCGGGGGCTTATTTTTTGCCCCAGTTTAGCTTGTTAAAGTGCCAAATCAAGGCATTTTTTTTGTTTGATCACAACTTTCACCCAGGATATCAAATATTTGTAAACGATATACCGTCGGAAAGGGAATTTCACATACTTTCTAGTGGTGACATCAATTCTATGAAATTTTGATTGCATAAAATTCTACAGTCAACTGAAGTCCAAACCCTAATTTGGACATAAAGGCTTGTAGCTTCGCAACCGTTCATCGTATTTTAGTGATTCCAGCGGCATCAGGAAGGTGATTCAGAGCTTTTTATTTTCAATCTATCCCCTTGATCAGTTTCAGCTCTAGGTACTCTTGCATGAGATTTTTTTTCATTTGGTGAATTTGATCAATAACTTGGTTATCCTGAAGCTTGGGAAAATATTCTTTGATCCGGGTTGCATCACTTCAGTTGTACATCATATTTGGAAGCTTTTATTTTCTATTGAAGGTCATTTGTCTGTGTTTGTGGAGAAATTTCATTATGGGGCTTGCATGTACTTCTTCTCTAGTTATGTTGCATGAGGATAACTATTCGCAATGGCGAGATGGGATCAACCACCATCTCCAATCACTTGATTTGTTGCCACATCTATTTGGTATAGTTCCCCATCCAAGTGAAGGTATTCATGAACTTGCTTGGAGTTGCAGCAGATACACTATTTTGGAGATCATTTCGATGCAAGTTGATTGTGATGTTCTGAGTACTATTGATCATTGTGATTGTCCTCATATCCTTTGGATTAAGCTTTGGGAGATCTATAGAGATTCAGATACTCCACCATTCCCTGATGGTCATGATTCAGAATGTCCTCCTTCAGATCAAGTTCCCTATGATGATATTGTTGTGCAGGAGGTTGATTGCCTTAATCTTTCTGAAGAGGTTGACAAGGTTCCTTTTGGTGCTTCTTCTTCATCAAAGACAGTTGGTATCCCTTCACAATCTGTGATTCCTTGTCTAGAGTCATCAAGTAAGGCTTCCACCATCATCATTCATCAGGACACATTCAATTTTTTAGACTTGGCATCCCAAGATGGCTTTGTTTCAGGCATCATTGACTTGGCTACTTCTATAGGTTTGGAGAACATTCTTGAGGGGATATCACTCCTCTATTTAGATATTTCATATCTGAGACTTCTTCCTTGTTATTCCATTCAGGATTTGAGGTTTATTTAGCATCCACCATTGGATTTGCTTCAGACTTCTTTTAGTGGTTTTGAGGACACTTCATTCAAGGGGGGCTATCAAGTCTCCATCACATCCATCCTATTGATTTTATCTCAGTCTTTGGATGTTGTTCATAATCAGTTTTTGCATCATCCTGATTTGTCACCCTCTTCATTGATTATGGCATCTTCGTCATCAGGCAAGGATAAATTTGAGTAGAGTTCAAAGACACCATCTTCATTCATCCTTCCTTCCTTCAATTCCTATCCAAAATGGGAAACATCTCTTCACTTGCACTTGGTTTTGTTTCTTCTGAAAGGGAGACAAGTTGTTTGTCGACATTGGATCTTGTTTTGTCTTCAGACACTTACCGTTCTTGCAGGTGATCTTATCTTCTGGGGGGGCTATATAGTCTCTCTCTATTGTATCCATGTGATGGATGGTGTACTTGGGGGGTATTTGGGAGTCCTCCATCCTTCCCATCCTATCTCACATTTCTACATTTCCATCTCCTTTTTGGAGAGAGGTTTTCTTCCCATTGGGTTTTCCCCTTTTCTCTGGTTGTGGGAGATTTTCTGCATCTTCATGTACACGGGTACCTAACATGGCCTCGTAGCCGGGACCCATCATCGATCATCATCTCTGCATAATCATTGCATTATCCTCCCTAAGTTGAACTTATGGGGGGGTGTTAGTGTAATTAATTAATTAATTATTACACTAGCATAAGTTAACTTAGGTCTTGCATTTAATTAGTTAAGTCCTAGGTTGGATTATTAGATAAATCATTTATAAATGGGATAATATTCCCTTCCTTGTTTTGTGGGATAAGATTCCTTCTAGAAGATGAGTTGTCCTAGGACTTATCTCCTCATTTAATGATCATCTAGATAGGGTTCACATGTTGTCACATATTGTTAGATTATAACACTTGGCAACATCTCATGCATATTAGGGTTTACTTCTTGCCTATATAATCAGGCATCTTGTTCATTTTTAATATATCAATCAATCATATCATATCAATATAGAATCTTTAATCAGCATTCCATTGTTGCAACACTTCTCTTTGTGGTTGATTATCTTTCCTGGCTCAAAGGTCCTCCATCAAGACTACAGCTTCAAGGACTATGCATCCATAATCTCAACAAGCTTTCTATGCAAAATTCTAGGTGGTGTTCTGTTAGGTACATACATCTCAACATTAGAAATTTCATCAATATTTCATTGAGGTGGGCTAGATTGCGTACCTTCGATTGAGGGTGGAATAGAAGACATACCTTGAGGTTCACATGGGGATGATGGCATACCTTGTTCCTCAACTCTAAGTGATGATGTACTCTCAACTTCAGATGTGGTAGATGGTGTCCAACCATACTCACTTGTGGTAGATGGTGTCCCTCCATATTCACTTGTGGTAGATGGTGTCCCTCCATATTCACTTGTGCAAAATGGTGTCCCTTCGTATTCACTTGCGGTAGAGGGTGTGTCTCCAACTACGGTATCTGCATCTCCCCTACCACGACTCTTTCACATTCGTGCCCTTTGTGCTACCAATTTATTTTCTCTTTTTGACAGTTGAGGTTCCTCTTCAACTGGCTTGTTTTCATCAATCGTTCCCAATTTCTGCTTTTCACGATATTCCCTCATCTATTTTTTCTCTTTATCTTTGATGGCTTGGAGCTGATCATCTGTTAGTTTTTTCCTTTTAATAGTTCATTTCTTCAGTATGATGAATAATTTTACCTCTGCAAAAAGTGCTAAGTTGTCAAATTAACTAATTGAAAGCTTTGGAAGCATAACTCAATGAAAGTTTTGGAAGCATGCACAAAGAAAGTCAATGAAATCTGGTTTGTCTAACTGTTTGACAAAATAACTCAATGATAGCGTTGGAAGCATACACAAACAAATTCAATTGTTAAATTTAACAAAATGCCTCAAAGAGATGTGGTTTAAAAATGTAATAGGAAAGTGTATCAAATTGTGTGATTTAAAATGTCCATTGACAACGTAAGGTAGTAACATGACAAACTAGTGCAGGAGCACCTAGGTCATGAAATTCCTTCAAAAGGCTAATTTGTTCAATTTGTAATGTTCAAGTAAATATGATGAGTGAAGGTCATTAAATGATGAATTTCAATGTATTTGCACCATGAAATAGGTCACTAGTTGATATTATTGAAAAGTTGCTTTTTATAACAAAAGTTGTCAATTATTGTAAAAATGTAAAATTGCACAAAAGAAGGAAGGTGAAGAGTCTTTTTTGTGGAAGGGAAAGGATGGGTCGATGAAGATGAAGAGGTAGTTACTTCAACTAATTTAAACACCTTTAAAAAGAATTGTAAGCTCGAGAAAGGAAGATCTTGTATCCCAAAAATCCATAAAAATTAATAAAAAAACCTCTGCTCAGTTATTTTGGAAACCTTTTCTATTCTTTTTTTCAGGTTCCATAGTGATTCAAGCATGTTCTAAGATTTTGATTCTTGTCAGGGAAAGAGACTTCTTTCATTCTTGAAAGTTGTAGGAATTGTAATTCAAATAATCAATCTAATTTGAACTTAGTTTCCTAAGTCTCGGTCTGTGGTTTCCTTAGAATTGTTTAGAGAGTCTAAAAAGTGATTCTTAGCCATTCCACCGATGTAGGGCTAGTAGGTAGTGGAATGGATCATATTTAGTGTCTTTTCAATGTGAAGATGTGTGTGGCAGGGGTAAATAGAAATAAGAAGTCAAGATATTGTTGCATGAACAAAATTCTAAATTTTCTCATTAAAAAAAATGGTGTTTTCAAGTAGGGTTTGAGGAAACAACATGTAGAGGAGCTTAGAAATGATTTCAAAATAATTTTCAGACATAATGAAGCATGTTTCAATTGTTGGGTGGAGTAGTAGAGGTTTTGCAAATTTTTCATTAAAGAAACCCTCATGGTTGGTGTGTTTTCACCCTATAATCAAATGTTTATTGATTTTGTGTATTGATGGGCATTTCCCATCTTGAAAATTGTTTATTTGTGAGTTTCTACACATGGCCTAAGAATGTTTGTAGGTTTGTTGGATTAGTGAGTAGTTCTATGATGACTTGCTTTCATAAATTGACCTATTTAAGGGATTTTACTAGTAGACAACATGTTGGTTCTACTATGTTTTGTGAAATAAGTGTATAAAATTTTATAGTATGTTGAAAAGGATCAAAATAGGCCTAAGAATCTGTATTGGGATTGTGTAAATGCATTATGATAGAAAAGAAATCACCTGATTAGATGGAATGTTGGCATCCTAGAGATATTTGGCATTATTTGCTAAAAAAAGAGAATATGTAGAAACAACGAAAGGAATGTTGTTAAGTGCTTGGGAGCAGTCTCATTTGTGATGCCACAGTTGTGTCAATGCTTGGTAATGTTTTGAAGGTAGATTGTGAAATATTTGATGATTTGGGCATATGTTTCCAATATATGGAAATGGTTTCTTGAATGCAAAGTAGTCAGAGTGTGTCTATACTGATATATTGGAATATTACAATCAAAAAATGATGAAATTGGTATCTTAAAGGTCTGGTGATAGTGTTAAACTAATGTTTCTTGTTGTTACAAATGGTTTTAAAGTGAAGATAGGATGATGGATGTGTTGATTTGAGCAAAGATATCTTAAATGGTTGGGATGATGTTTGATTGCAGGTCTAAGGAACAAAGGTGTTTGGTTGTTTTTTCCTTGAAGGGGTAAGTTGAGTTGATGAGTGATTGTTGTATTGTTTATGACAAGAACAATGTTGAAAGTTGATTCTAAAAATGGTTTGCTATATGGAGATGGTGAATTGGCTACTTATAGCCTTATAACTTGAAATGAAATAAATGGATTTTGGTTGAATGAAAAGTAGTTTTGGATGAATTTGACAAATTTTGTATAAATTGATCTTTTACTCTTTATTGATTTGGGAAGGAAGTTCCCTAAAGAAATGACGTTGTTGAGTGGCTTGGCAATCTGATATTGCATCACAAACAAACAATTTGATCAACATGGAATAAGCTAAACAACAAAAATGAAAGCAAGCCATAATAGAATGAAAGAAAATGTACAAAGATTTCACATACCTAAAAAATCAAAGTTTCAAATAGAGGAGTTCTACCCAATTATGCAGCCTTTGCTTCTTCCTTCCTCAAACTCCTAAAAAATTTGACTTCTTCAAAAGCTTGTTCCCCTCCAAATTTCAATTGTATATCAATTATCACTATAATTCAAACTTGAATTGATATTATATACCTCTCAACATGAAAACTCTACTATTTCATGCAAAGGTGATGGAAAGAACATTCAAAAGGTGATGGAATCTCAAAATCATGCATGCACACTTCACTCAATCACCAAAAAGCTACTTTTTGTCGAAGCAGGCTCAAAACTAGGAGAATATGCAGAATGTGGGCCGACATCACAGGTATATTGTGATTTTTTACCATTTTTAGTGATAATGCGAGCGCGTTATTTAATCCTAAACAAAAATATCTCTACTGGTTAATAACATGCTCGCATTACGATAACCATGTCAAGCCGTGTTGGCATATCAGTGAGACACTGTCCGTTTCTCCTTGATGCCAACACAGTTAGCATTCGATGTCGCCAAGAGTCCTTACAATTGACAAGAGGTTATATTGAGTTCACCTATTGCATTGACTTCAGTTTTCCATTCGGAAAGACTATCACTCTTGCTAGGACCTCACGCCAAGCCTTCATGTTAATCTGTGTGCATCCACCAGTCGGCAAGACTCATCGCTTTCACCAGGAATTCATACCAAGGTTAAAAATTCACATAGACAATAGAACTTACATCAGAGAGACTATCATCTTTCACCAAGAGATCATACCTAGGTTCAAAGACTTTCTCCGAAGTGCTCAATAGTTGGCAAGACTTTCGTTCATCCCTGAGACTTCACACTGAGACCCCTTTAGTTACATTGAGCACCGAACAGTCAGATAAGACTCCACACATTGGTAAGACCTCTTACCAAGCCATCACATGTTACTTCAAGGACACCAAGAAAATGCTATCAACAAGACATACCACTCTTCACTGAGAGTTCTTGCTGAGTTCTCCAAGTTACCTCGAGACTACTGTTCACCAAGAGTTATACCGAAGACCCCTCATCATCAGCGAGACTCTCCATCGGCCACTAAGACTTCATACCGAAGTCATTGTGTCACTGCGAAGACTCCAAGATTTCCCCCATCGGTGAGACCTTTCTTCATTGTTGAGGCTTCTCCTCGAACTAAGCCTTTCAGTCAAGGGTCTCCCTGATAAACGATACGTATGGCCTATCGGCTAGAGATCTCCACACGGTAAGAGAACATACTAAAAATAACATGTCACACCAAAGACTCCAATGTGTGACCATTCAGCAAGACTTCTACAACGTCACGACGACCTGTACAAAACGTAAGGTTACAAATCCACTCATTGGCCAGACATAGAATATGTCACACCGACTTGGCTCCAATAGAGGTTTCAGCCTATGGGATTGAGACATATTTTTCCAACATAGGAGGGAGAGGGTTGAGAGAGAGAGAGGGGGTAGGAGGGAGAGGGTTGAGAGGGAGAGAGAGACCTAACAAAGGGAGAGGGGGTAGGAGGGAGAGGGTTTAGAGAGAGATAGATACCTAAGAGAGGGAGAGTGGGTAGGAGGGAGAGGGCTGAGAGAGAGAGACCTAACAAAGGGAGAGGGGGTAGGAGGGAGAGG
>VDFB02052829.1:0-61543 GCA_007258455.2 Sequoia sempervirens | reverse complement strand
GAACATTGAGTAGTAAACCATCAAGACCTTGACCCAACCTCCTACCAATGCCCAATGCCAGGAAACAAAACTCAAGCACGCCAAGTAGCAGCACATCTCGAGAAGAGCAGGAAAAAAAAAGCCTGTAGCTCCACCTCAAGCCAGAATCATCAAATTTAGATCTTGAAAGCAATGAGCCTCCACAACAACACCAACCAGTAGACTTCACAATCACACAAATTCTATCCCACACCAGAGGAAGCGTGCTTCTACATCGTAGTAGACCGACCCATGAAGCAAAGTGAGAAGAGGATAGCCCCTTGACTAGCAACAGACCTCCCAACATTCCACAATTTCCATCACCATCTTTTGATTTATAATCTCCCTCTCTCACCGTTGAAGAAATCAAATTCGAGCCTCTACTCCTACTCTTGCTCATCTGCTCCATCTTCATTTTTTTAGGTTGAAATAAAATAATAGTTATAATCTAAAATGTCATTGTAAAGATAATATTACAAAAATTATGAGTGTTATTATCAAAATAAACATAATTTTCAAATAAGATTACATTAATTCTAACCAAAGATTATATTAAAGTTTAAATAGCTATCAAATAAACATTATACTTATACTAACTAAAGTCATTGAATCATTAAGAAGCTATCAAATACACATTATATTTATCCTAACTAAAGTCATTGAATCATTAAGAAGCTAACAAATACACATTATATTTATTTTGACCAAAGTCAATGAAACACAAGAAGTGATGGTTCCTAAAGTAGAAATTCCTAAACATAAGTTAAAACAACAATATGAAGAGTCTAAGGATGCAATGATCAAGTAGTAGATATTTAAGACGAGATAGTTTTAAGGAAACATGCATCATGGCTAGGAGAATAAGAAGGTTAAAATAGATCGAACAGAAGGTAAGTATCTTTCATTTAAAATATGAAATAATTAAAGCTTTATATATGTAGAGAAAGGAATTTGTAAATACATTACAAAATTTGGATGTTGATAAGTGTGTTGAGAATTTAAATAATGACGATTGATAAATATGTTTAAATATATTATTATTAATAATAAATATATTATTGATGATTGATAGATACAATCTACAACAATATATTTATTAATTTGATGTTATTTATTAATGTCATTTTGAGTAATAATATTATGCATGCTACTATTTATTATTATAGTAGTGCTAATTATATGTTATTTTTAATTGGACAAATAATGATGCTATGGTGATATATTCTATCATAATTATTGTGTGTGTAACCATATAAAACAACCATGGAAGAAGTGAGGAAGATACTACTAGTAGGTTGAGCAGATACTAGACAACCTCCTAAGTACGCCACTCCATGATAGTACGACTAAGTGTGCCTCATGGAGCCAAGGGGGTGATATTTTCTCTTGGGATTAGGAGGAAATGTTTACGGGACTCCTACGATAAGCTCTTTCCCAACCTCTACATGGATTGATAGATGGGATTGATTCAAGGAATTTTCAATCATAAGAAGAGTGAATAAGATAGCAAGGATAGGGAACACATATACAATTTGTCCATGGGGTAGACCACCCCATGAGGGTTGTCTAATTGCATCTCATGAGGGCCAAGGTGGATGGTATATCTACTCTTGGGTTTGGTGTGATAGCTTCAAGCAAACCTATCATGCTTCTCATCCACTTTCCCTTATGATCCAACTCTCAATGTGAATTATAAATATTATGTGGTTTATGTTACTTGAAACAGTTAGATGTTTGCATGATTTGAATAGATAAATATTTATTATATATGTCTACTTATATGAATTATATTCCAATATTATCTAACATGATTGCATGACCTAAACCAAGATTTATTCGTCTTAAATCCTTTATTTGATAAGTTGTAACCCTAACTACATTAGCTTGTGTTTCTAGAGAAATTATTAGGGTTTTCCCAAAGGGGGACATTAAAATTGGTATCAAAGCATCTTTCATCCCATCTTGTGTATGCTTCATGTATTATGTGTACACTTCATGCTTCCTATGTATTTGTATTCAAGTGTATGCCTTTTGTCGTATGTGTATTCGAGTGTATTCAAGTGTATACCTTGCAACTTACGTGTATTCAAGTGTATCCAAGTGTATACCTTGTTACTTGGTGTATTTGAGTGTATTCAAGTGTATGCATGTTGTGACCTATGTGTATTCAAGTATATACCTTGTGGCTTATGTGTATTTGAGTATATTCAAGTGTATACCTTGTGGCTTAAGTGTATTTGATTGTATTCAAGTGTATTCCTTGTAACTTATGTGTATTCAAATGCATACCTTGTGGACCTATGTATTCAAGTGTATACCTTGTGGCTTATGTGTATTCAAGTGTATTCCTTGTGACTTGTGTCTATTCAATTGTATGCATTGTGACTTGCGTGTATTCAAGTGTATGCTTTGCAAAATACATGCTTTGTGACTTGTGTTCACTCATGTGTATATGTGTATTCATGTGACTTACGTATTGAAGTGTATGCTTTATGATTTATATGTGTTCATATCTATGCTTTGTGTCATCATGTACTCATGTGTATACTCCATTAATTATTCACATACTCTATGTATTACATGTATTCATACCTCATATTTATACTTTATGTATCACATGTATCTAGATGTCTTCTTATAATTACTTTGTGCTTAAAAACTATGATAATGTTAAAAAGTTTGTATGCCAAGTTGCTTAAGTTGGTTGGTTGTTTTCTTGAGCTAGTTGCTTGTGTGCTTGAGCTACTTTCCTACTTGCTTGAGTTGGTTGATTGTGTGCTTGAGCTACTTGCTTGTGTGCTTGAGCTACTTTCTTGTCTACTTGATCTAGTTTCCTACTTGCTTGAGCCGGTTGCTTGTGTGCTTAATCTACCTACTTGTTTGTTGGAGCTGATCACTCACTTTCTTGAGCTACTTTCCTACGTGGATGAGCACCCTCAGAATGGAGTCATAATAAATTTAGAAAATTTACTAGAGTTACTATGATGCTATCCTAATTTTCAAGTTATTATTATCATTTATTTTTAACTTATTGTAGGGATTAAATCAAGCCAAGGTTCTAAATCCGCTACCTGTTTGGAAATTGATAATTTAGAATAAAACTAATATCATTTCCATTAGGGACATGATGAGTGGTTAATGCAAACATACCAGAGGAGACACCCTAGGAAGAATAACATTCAAAGAAATACCATGAGTGAACAAATGAGCAATGAAATGAGGGCCTTAATGGAACAAAATGAGAGAACAAATCGAGCACTCCTCCAAACCTTACAAGACATGATCAATACCATCAATACTCTTAGACCCCAATCTATAAATGGAAAGGATACAAACTCTAACCATTCAGAAAGTAATAACATATCCTCCATCTCTAGGTTCTTAATACCTTCATTCATACCTAGGGAGGAAATACCAATGGAAGAAGAGGAAAATAACCCAAATAACACTGAGGAAATTGCTAGAATCTACATAGGTTTGGACCCTAAGATTAGGAGAATTTTTCAATTAAAGAATTTAGTAAAGATAAGAAACAAGAATCATCCAAAATGGATAGGAAACAACATAGTAAGGATTTAAGAAAAAAATTGAATGAACTAACCCTCCCCAACTTTAGTGGAAGGTGAAAATCCACATTAGCCCATTGCCTTTGTTCCACTTGGCTTTCGTTTTGGGCGTCAAAAGAAGAATCTCTGTCGGGGATGCTCATGTGGCATGCAGATGTCCACGCGATGCACTTATGTCGCTAACATATTCCTACATATGAAGCCTATAGAGGCATTACACTTACCATTGGGTTCAATTTGTAACGCCCCTCTTTGACCAACTGTCCCGAATATGGTCATTTTTCTCATTCTCCCTTCAAATTCACTCTTCATTCCTTCATTTTTCTCTCTCTAAGCATTTAATCTATCTTCTTCACAAGCTCAAGCATCTTTCTAAGTATTTAGTTCATCTCTCCAAGAATTCTAGCATTCACTTCTTTCACTTTCAGCCTTCAAGCAACACTTTCTACTCCATAGCAGCAACAACAACACTCCATCAACTCTGTAGAGCAAGTGTGGAACAACACCATTGTAGTAGGGGCTTGAGTCCTCCCATTTTCTCCTCCATTAGCTAGTGAGCTCTTGGTGGGGGTGGTAAGCTTTCTACTCCTCTCCTCTATGATTTGGTTGAGTAGACTAATATTGTCTTGTAGTGTTATTGTGTCCATTTCTTTCATTCTCCTTTATTATAATTTTTCTCCATTGTCGCTATCTTGGATTTCCATCGAGCTGGAAACACCAAAACGGGGGTCTGAATGAGGCAAGCCCCTATATAGCCACCCAACAATTTTCCTCTTTCTTGTGTGTAGGTTGAAGTATACTTGGAGCTAGCTAGCGAATAGGCTCTTTTGTGAGATCATTCTCGTCACCCTAGCTTTAATCTACTTGCTCTATCATATTCGGCTATATATATCTTATTTCATAGTGTTGTTTTTTTCTCCTAAAAACCATTAGCTAGGTTGTTAGTCTGTTTTCTAGTGGTTCTCCTTGTCTTTTTAGTCCTCTAGTTGTATGGATGCCAGGGCACCTGAAAGATGCCAATGCGCCGCACTGTCATCCCAGAACTGCACTTTCATCCTTAGACAAAGAGCTACCTAAGGCACAGTGTGGAACCCGAAAACCTGCATGTCTAGCCCCATTCTGAGTTTTGAGTCTGCGAAGTGATTGAAGGACCTTATAGTCCTCATCATTCTCGTCCCTCATCTCCTAAGACTCCTTTGAGCTGAGGTAAGTTAGGGTAGCCTTCCGCTCTTGGCTCTCTATGACTTGGGGCCTTGAACGTGGTTGGTCCCCCTCTCTTACATTTTTGTTGAACCCAACGTGAACCAATGTATGTTCATCTGTTGGTGTTGAGGCTTTTCCCTTATACCTCATGATCATTGTGCCCTTGAGTGTTGTGAAGGTTTATGAGCATCACAACCCAATCCACAACCTCTGGGTATATTGTTAGGAGAATTATACGACACCCTCCAATGGAGAGGATGAAGGTCACTACTGGTTTTTCTATAGGCCTCTTTGTTGGATCCGTCGTTGGTCTTGCCGCATAGGAGAAATTGTCAAGGGGTGAGGTTGGATTCTTTGATGAGACTAATCATGTCCCCACTCCTCCTGCATCTCCTACACCATTGACAGTTCATGAGCATGAGGTTGTTCACATTCCTTCAGAATATGTCTCCACCCTCAACAAAGGGCTAGGTGACTTAGAGCATCACTTGGAAAGAGACCCAAAGTTGGCTAGGGCTGCGTGCGCTATCAACGAACTAAAGTATATGGTGGGAATGACCAAATAGGTATAGAACTCTTGGCTAGTCTCTCTAGTCTGATCGATGCATGTGCTCCTCCAAAAAATCCTAATATTATACAAGGAGCCACTTTTGAAGATCATGAGAGATAGCTAGGACTGTCAATGCCTCCTAGGTTTGTATACATAACCGATACCATATCCTCAATCAACATCCCCTTTTCCTCTGAGGGATTTGACAATATCAAAGTGAAAAAGATCCCCTTGGGTTTTTACTTCACCACTCCTATCTCTTCTAGTGGTGGAGGTTCTGGGGGGATGAGTGGTGGAGGCTTTGGTAGTGGCGGTGGCTTTGGTAGTGGGGGTGGTGCTGATGGAAGCGGTTCTAATGGAGGTCATGGTGGTGGCTTTGGAAGTTGTGGTGGCTCCAACAGAGGCCCTACAAGTGGTGGTGGATCTAGTGGAGGTTCTGGAGGAGGCTTCTCTATCTCTTTATCTTCTAATGATGTTGTTCTAAACACTCTTCTTCAGAATATGGGTAAGATACAAAGCCAGTTGGTGAGTCTCTCCCAAACCTCTGCCCAGCCTATCTTCCAACCCTTCTTCTGGAATAACCCATTGTCAGTTGCGATTCTAAACACGCCCTTCCTTCAAGGAATGGAGATTCCTAAATTTGAGAACTACGGCAAAAAAGGGGACCCACAAACACATGTGTCCACCTTTAATTCCTTGTGCATAGATTTCTTCCATCATGATGCATTGATGGCCAAACTATTCCCTCAATCTCTCAAGGATACAACAATCGAATGGTACTGTTCCTTGCACGATAATTCCATTTTCTTATTTGACCAACTTGTAAACCAATTCCTATGACAATTTCAAGCTAACATCAGGCTAAAGATGACCTTTTTGGATCTTGTCTAATGTAAACTAGGTGATAATGAAAATATTTCCAATTTCATAGCACGATATCAAGCACTCTTCTCAAAAATCACATATCCGTTGCTTGATTCTAATGTGCAGAAGGCGTTCATAGGGAACTTGCAAAGGCCTTGGTAGGAAAATGTTTCCCTTATGAAATACCCTTTTTTTGCACATTTGTGTGTAGCCCTACGAGAGTATCAACAGACGGTGGTTCAGTTCAAGGGATCCTCCTCGCACTCCCGTTATGAAGGAAAGTCCATTGTATCAATCTCTAGGAAAGGAAAAGTTGTTGCAAATATAGTAGCCATTGCAGATGACAATGGCCTCAAATGCAACCAAATGTTTACAAAGTTAGCTAAATCTTATTCTTCCATCTTGTGAAAGTTGGTGAAGGATAAGATCATAACCTTGTTGAAGCCTAAACCTCTTAAGGAACCATACCCTAGTTGGTGTGATGCAAGTACTTATTGTTAGTATCATTGAGTTAACGGTCATGATACCAAACGATGTATGTGCCTGCGTCATGAGATATAGGACCACATCGAGGATGGTACTATTTGTCTCGATGGTAGCAAAAAAAATACAAATAAACTAGTGGTGAAAGTGAATAGTGAATTGCAGATATACACAGACCCATTCTCGTCGCATTTTTCTAACATGATTGTCGATCCCATTGATTCTATCACTCAGCCCAAGGCCTATGCTAACATGGTCATAGTTACTTCTACTACATAGCCTGCACCCAGATCCTCGGACGTGACATTCACTTCACATGAATTACCCTTAAATAATAAGCCCTCACCTCTCTATATTCCCGCTTGCCTCAATGGTAACATTGTGACATGAGTTCTAGTAGATCCCATGAGTCGAGTGAATGTTATCACAGAAGAGACATAGATTAACTCATTACATAGAAAAGATTACAAAGAAATGAAATCCACCATCTATATACATGATGGTCTTTGTCTGAAACCTTATGGATCGATAACTTTGTCCATCCTAGTTGGACCTAGGGCTATTGACATAGTTTTCAATGTTATTCTAGAGTTGGATTTGTTCAGGATGAAGCTAGGCATACCGTGGCTAGCTTCCATGAATGGTATTTCCTTCGTTATTCAAAAATGTTTAAAGCTCTCCCATGAAGGTGTTGTGCACATAGTGCATGACACTAGATACCAGCCTGGGGGATATTCATTAGACCATTTTTGACCCACCTCAGTTGGTTTGATTCCTTCGAGAATGAACCTCATTTACCAAAATTATGTAAAGTATAAGACCGAGGAAATAGGACAGCCAAAATTGCCTCTTCTCGAAAAGGTAAGGAGAAGCTTGCCCCCTCTCAAGATGACTCATCTGCTCCCCTCTCTTGGGAGGAGTATTGGATGAGCAAGCTTAGCTTTTACCCATTGAGTATGATGATCCCTCCTTGGCATAGACCCAAGATCAAGATATTAGACCTCCCTACTAAACTACCAGGACTTTGGTACTACCTATACATGGTAGAGGAAAAGATCTCCATGGAGACTCCTCTTTGTCTCAACCTTTGTGGTTCCTACCACTCCTACTCCCAAAGTAGTGAATGAGAAGAGGCCTGCTGCCAAGGCACTTGTGTCGACTCCCCCCACTGCTTCTCAACCTGCTCCTCCTGCTCCTGTTCAAGAGTCTATTCCTCCACTGGAAACGGTTGTAGTGGACACTCCCATGGCTAAGAAGTAGCCTTATGTTCGTTTGTAGCCTTTGACCTCCAATTCAAAGAGTCACAGAAATTTCCTTGTGCATGAGCACATTAAGCATCGGTGAAAGGATTTCATGGTTGAGTAGGCTGCTTTACAGAGGAGCAAAGACAAAATTACCACCCCTATATTAGGGTCTACAGTCGTGTCCTCCTCTCTCCTCCCCTCTTCTTCTATTCAAACTAGCTTTGTATCACTTCCAACTTTTGTTGCAAGTGTGAATGCGTTTGGTGGAGCTGCCTTTGTTGATGTCCTTTTTGGATGTCTCAGCTTTCCCAAAACCTGTAGATATGATGAACACTTCGGTGGTGTCTACAGTGATTTTCTTTGCCTCCTCTTCCTCCACACCTCTCACCTCATTTGTGGGGAGTTCACATCCCCCAATAGAGCAAAAGGTAGAGGGTGGTCCCTCCATCAACACAGAACATAAGAGGAGCCCAAATTCTCTGAAAGGTGGTCCTACACTAACTTGTTTTGTCCTAGTGATAGAACTGGTCCCGACTTCTATTGAAATCGTCACCACTCCCGAATCACTTGGCGAGCCTAGCGGTGAATCTCAAGCGCAACCTTCTCTGTATGTTAAGGTAAAACATGGCACTCCTATTAATTGCATGTTTAGCTCTTTGGATGAGGTTTCAACCTTGTTGGCAATATTCACGAAATCGCCGACCTTAGCTCCACAAGAGCTCAGTGGAGAGGACCTTGTGAGGCCCTCTTCCTTAGCCCTTGTTGCAGGAGGGTCAGAATCTCCTCCTCTTAACATCCCACCACTGCAGGCTCTTCCTCCTTCCCCCTACGATGATCTAGAGTGGGAAGCGGATGACCTTTCAGTTGATTAGTGTTAGGAGAAGGCCTCTTCTTTATCTTTAGATTAGATGTGTGTGTGTGTTGTGATGTGTTCCCCCATAATTGTGCTATGTGTTCTTGGATGACCCTTGTCACCCTTGTTGGTGCTTGGATATAGGCATGGTTTTTGTGTCATAAAAATTCTTCTATTTGTATCATCATTCTTCCATGTTTGTGACTTGATTTTCGATAAATTGGGGATGATGCAAAGTGTTGGGAGCATTTAAGCTTCCCTTCCATGTTGACCCAATTTTTTATTTTTACTTTGTCTTCTCGTGCATTCTTCACATGGCTTGATATATTAGGGGGTTGATGACAATTCATTTTATATTCTATTACTATACATATATATGTGTGTGTGTGTGTATTTATTTATTTATGAGTAGTTCGGACCCTGAAATACCAGGCTACCCCTATGCCCTATGTTTGTGTTTTATTCTCTCTTTTTCTTTTCCTTTATCTTTTGCTCTTCTTTGTTTGAGTTGTACCTCTCATGTGTGATAATGCCACTTCTTCAACATTTTGATTTTCAAAGAATGCATTCATTGCCAATGAATCTTTTCTTGAAAATCTTCACAAACTTCTTTTCAAGAATCACATTCTCAACTTGAAACCCTAATGGAATGTGTTTCCCCCATCATGGGTTCATAAAAAAAGAATATGAGAACCTTCCTCTAAAGTGGGAACATCCTTGATCTTCCCCTCATGTGGGGGCATATTCTTCCTTTCAAATTCCTTGATGAAGTGAACATATTTCTAAAGGATTCCTTGGTGATGAATCGATTTGAAAAAGAAACATCTCTTTCATACTTTCAAATAGTGCGTCCCTTGAGTGGACCCCTTCTTCATGCTAGCGTTCCCAAGGGACCCCTTTGAAATTCTTCCAACTTGTTGACAGTCTGTGTGATTATCCGCTTACTTTCCTATGAGGCCAATTTCTAACATGTTCTATCTGCAGGTAAACATATCACTTTATGGGTGCGCCTATGAAGCTGCTTTCTGACTCTGTGGAGTCCGCTTTCCTTGGGTTTCCTCCATGTGAAAGATCTTGGGGGATACCTTCTTGTAGGTCTACGAGCCTATAGGACACTTCTTCTAAGCTTCCTCCATGTGAGAGATCTTGGGAGTGGCTCCCCCATAGGTCTGTGGATTTGTAGGGAACTTCTTAGGTTTCCTTGATGCGATAGATCTTGAAGGACACCTTCCCTGTAGGTCTATAGGTTTTTAGGGTGCTTTCTTGGCTTCCTCCATGTGATATATCTTGGGGGATGCTTCCTTGTAGGTTTGTGGGTTTGTAAGGCACTTTTTTGGGTATCCTCCATGTGAGAGATCTTGAGGGACACCTTCCTTGTAGCTCTACGGGCCTGTGAGGCAATATCTTCACAGGGCTTCCTTCATGTGAGAGATCTTTGGGGTTGCCTCCTTATAGGTCCGTGGGCTTGTAAGACACTTTCATTCTTCAGCTTCATAGTTTTGTGGAGCTATGAAGTCCTTTACTCAACCTGTGCTCTCAAGTTCACTAGATCACGGTCTGCTTCCTCGACGGTTCAGGTATACATTCCTAACTCTACTACTTCTCTGATCTACTTTACCAAAGCACTCATTAGTATTCATGCTCGCTAAAGTGGGGGAAAAATGTATAGGAGAAATTTTGAACCCCTCATGTGAATTCCCCTTTTACACTTCCTCACTAGAAAACCAAATTTGAAGGCAAAAATTCACATAAGCCCGATGTCTTTCTTCCACCTGACTTTCATTTTTGGTGTCAGCAGAAGAATCTCTATCGGGGATGCCTACATGGTGCATGGACGACTGTGTGGCATGCTTACATCCCTGATGGATTCTTACATCTGAAGCCTACAGAGGCATCCCATTGGGGTCGATTTGTAACTAACCCCTTTGACCAACTGACCCGAATATGGTCATTTTTCTCATTCTCCCTTCAAATTCACTCTTCATTCCTTCATTTTTATCTCTCTAAGCATTCAATCT
Source organism: Sequoia sempervirens (assembly GCA_007258455.2). Taxonomy (NCBI): domain Eukaryota; kingdom Viridiplantae; phylum Streptophyta; class Pinopsida; order Cupressales; family Cupressaceae; genus Sequoia; species Sequoia sempervirens. The sequence goes on along the minus strand of VDFB02052829.1, from coordinate 50,744 downwards.
ATCTTCTTCACAAGCTCAAGCATCCTTATAAGCATTCAGTTCATCTCTCCAAGCATTCTAGCATTCACTTCTTGCACTTTCAGCCTTTAAGAAGCACTTTGCACTCCATAGCAACAACATAAACACTCCATCAACTCTGTAGAGAAAGTGTGGAACAACACCATTGTAGCAGGGGTTTGAGTCCTCTCATTTTCTCCTCCATTAGCTAGTGAGCTCTTGGTGGAGGTGGTAAGCTTTCTACCCCTCTCCTCTACGATTTGGTTGAGTAGCCTAATACTGTTTTGTAGTGTTATTGTGTTCATTTCTTTCATTCTCCTTTATAATACTTTTTCTCCATTATCACTATCTTGGTTGTCTGACGAGGTGGAAACACCAAAACGGGGGTTTGACTGAGGCAGACCCCTATACAGCCACCCAACAATTTTCCTCTTTCTTGTGTGTAGGTGAAAGTATACTTGGAGATAGCTGGCGAACAGGCTCTTTTGTGAGATCATTCTTGTCACCCTAGCTTTAATCTATTTTCTCTATCATATTCATCTATATATTTCTTATTTCATAGTGTTGCTTTGTTCTCTTAAAAACCATTAGCTAGGTCATTAGTCTGTTTTCTAGTGATTCACCTTGTCTTTTTATTCCTCTGGTCGTACAGACACTAGTGCACCTAAGAGACACCAGCACGCTTAGAACTGCACTTTCATCCTCGGGCAGAGAGCTACCTGAGGCATAGTGTGGAACCTAAAAATTGGCTTGCCTAGCCCCATTTTGAGTTTCAAGTTTGCAGGGTGATTGAAGGACCTTATAGTCCTCATCATTCTCGTCCCTCATCTCCTAACACTCCTTTGAGCTGAGGTAAGTTAGGGTAGCCTTGAACCGTGTTGGTATATGGAGCATAATTAGCCTTAGAGATTAAATTTTCTCCACTTTTATTAGTGTGGTTTCCCCCCAAATTATTTAACGAGGGTTTGGGGGTAGCACCCCCAAGACGGGGTCAAGGGGCAACACCCCTTGTAGGGTCCAAGGGCATAAAGGTGTCGAGAGTTAATTTTTTCTATTGGCCAAGATAAAAAAAACCCTATTTTGTAACTGACATAAGTCTTGATAAAAGGCTAAGGGTTACCTAGTTTCTATTGATATTGTATTGTAGCATTTGCAGCGGTATTGAGTTGCAAGGATTATTGGTTGTAATTGGTTCTATTTATTGGATAATAATAGTGGACTCTCTGTTGGTGGATGTATCCCGAGTTTGGGTGAACCACGTTAAATATTGTCTCTCTCATTGTTATTATTTATATGTTTTTCATTCCTTTGTTTAATCTTTATTTTCATTTAATTGATATTTTTTACATGCAATTCCTAACAAGTGGTATTAGAGCAAGTTATGTTCGATTATCATCTGTAGGAAAGTCTCATGGTTGAGTGGGAGTCTCATGGTTAAGTGGGAGCAATGATAGAAAAAGGGAAATTAAAGGTAGATAAATTCAATGGGAAGAAATATCAGTTATGGAAGATGCAGGTGGAGGATTATCTCTATTAGAAGGATTTATGGAGGTCGTTGGAAGGAATAGCCAAGAAACCAGCAACAATGAGTGATGAGGAATGAAATATTCTAGATAGAAAGGCACTAGAAGCCATTCATTTATGCTTGGCACAATTGGTGGCATTCAATATTACAACAGCAAAGACAACTCAAGAGTTGATAGAAACCCTGGCGAAGTTATATGAAAATCCTTCCACTTCGAATAAGGTATTTCTTATGAAGCGTTTATTTAATATAAAAATGGTAGAAGGTGGGTTAGTTTTTCATCATTTAAATGAGTTTAATACAGTTACCAGTCAATTAACTTCTATAAATATAGAATTTTATGAAGTCAGGGCTCTTTTGACTTTGTGTTTTTTGCCTGAAAGTTGGAATAGCTTGGTAATGGTTGTTAGAAATTTTGTTTCTGGTTCGAATACATTTACATTTGATGATGTTGTTGGTGTTATTTTGAGTGAGAAAAATCATAGGAAAAGCTTAAGTGGAACATCCACATTAGGCAGTGTTTTGAAGGTAGAAAGCAGGGGCAGAAAAAAGGAGAGAGGGAACAATTCTAGAAGTCATGGGAAGTCACGAGGAAAATCAAAGAACAAAAGGTCCCAATCTAGATACAAAAAGGATTGCAGGTACTATGGTAAGTTAGGTCATTTAAAGAAAGATTGTTGGTTTCAGAAAAATAAAGGAGACAAAAATGAAGGAAGTAAAGAGGAAAATGTGGTAAGTAATAAATCTGATGAGGATGCTTTGATTCTTTCCCTTGATAATGCTGATGATTCTTGGGCATTAGATTTAGGGGCTTCATTTCATGCTATGCCCCATAGAAGTTATTTTCTTCATTATGTCCAAGGGGATTTTGGACTAGTTTATTTGGGAGATAATGAACCCTGTCGGATTGTTGGAAAGGGAAGAATCAAGATTAAGTTGCAGAATGGGAATCATTGGCTACTACATGAGGTAAGGCATGTTCCAAAGTTAAAGAGAAATTTAATTTCAATACGGAAACTAGATGATGAAGGTTGTGTTGTTACATTTAGTGATAAAAATTGGAAGGTTACAAAAGGTGCCTTAGTGGTAACAAAAGGTGTGAAAGTAGGCACCTTATATCTTTGTACAAATCATTTTGTTCCTTCTACTTTAGCTATTGCAGATAAAAATCAATGTTCAGGAACAGTTGCTGCATTTCAGAGGTAGAAAATCATACAGTTGCTATGGATTTTGAATCAACACTGTGGCATAATAGGACTTGGGCATATGAGTGCAAAAGGTATGAAAGTACTTCATTCAAAGAATGTTTTACCAGGTCTAAAATGTGTTAATATGGATTTTTGTGAAAGTTGTGTGTATGGAAAACAAAAGAGAGTTAGTTTTCTCAAGGATGGGAAGCAAAAGAGATAGAAATTGGAGCTTGTGCATACAGATGTATGGGGACCAGCTCAATTATCTTCTCTTGGTGGCTCTTGGTATTATGTCACTTTTATTTATGATGCAATAAGGAAGGTATGGATTTATTTCCTTAGGTAAAAATCTGATGTATTTGAAAATGTTAAGAAATGGAGAAGCTTGGTTGAGAGTGAGACAATAAAAGATTAAAATGTCTCAGATATGATAATGGTGGTGAGTATTGCAGCAAATAACTTGAAGATTATTGTTCCTCTAATGGTATTCATAGGAAGAAAATAGTTCCAAGGACTCCACAAGAAAATGGAGTGGTTGAACGCATGAACAAAACAATAATGGAGCATGCACAGACTATGATATTGCATGTTGGGCTATGTTTAAACATGTGGGCAAAGGATGTAATCATTGTTATTTATTTAATCAATATAGGTCCCTCAAATCCTTTGGGTTGTGGTATTCCAGAGGAAGCATGAACATGTAAGAAGGTGAGTTATTCTTTTCTCAAGACTTTTGGTTGTGAAGAATTTGCAAATGTAGATTATGAAAATAAAGCCAAGCTTGATGCAAAATCAAAGAAATGTATATTTGTTGGATATGGCATTAATGAATTTGGTTATAGGCTTTGGGATTTTGAAAAAAAATAAAAATTGAGAAGCAAGGATGTCATATTCAATGAGAAAGTGTTGTACAAAGATCAGTTGCAATAGCATGAAAAGAAAGAAAATGATTATGTAGTGCTAGATGATACACCAAATAGCGATGTTTCAGTGGTTCCTCATGCTTCGCAATAACAACCACAACAAATACCACAAACTCCAGTGAATGTTAGATTATCTTCAAGGATAAGTAGACCTTCTGAAAGGTTTTCTCCCTCTTTGTATTTTATTTTGTTAACAGATGTTGGTGAACCTGAAGGGTATGATGAAGCTATGCAGGTGGATACAAAGGTTCAGTGGGAGCATGCAATGGAAGAAGAAATGGACTCCTTGCTGAAAAATCAGACTTGGGAATTATGCAAGTTCTGTAGGTAAAAAGGATTTACCAAAAAATGGGTTTATAGGCTAAAAGAGGAAGATAGGTAAGAATAGATTTAAAGAAAGGTTAGTTGTAAAAGGATTTGCATAAAAGGGCATTGATTTTGCTAATATTTTCTCTCTGGTTGTTAAGATGACTTTTATTTGTATTGTTTTAAGTATTGTGGTTGTTGAAGATTTGTATTTGGAACAGCTAGATGTGAAAACTTCCTTTCTCCATGGTGATTTGGAGGAGGAGATAAATATGGAACAACCCCAAGGATTTGAGGTCAAAGGCAAGGAGAAACTAGTGTACAGATTGAAGAAGAGTTTATATGGGTTGAAACAAACACTCAGTAATGGTACTTGAAATTTGTTAGTTTTATGGCTGAGCAAGGCTATAGCAGGTGTAATTCTAACCATTGTTTTTATTTTAAGAGGTTGGATAATGACAACTACATTATTTTATGTTTATATGTTGATGACATGCTTGTAGCAGGGTATAACATGGATCACATAAATGAGTTAAAACAACAGTTAGCAAAATAATTTGCTATAAAGGATTTGGGGGCAGCAAAACAAATCCTTGGTATGAGAATTTGCAAAGATAGGAAGAACAAAAATTGACTCTATCTCAGGCTGGTTATGTTGAAAAAGTGTTGTAGAGATTCCACATGGAGAATGCAAAAGCTGTCAGTACACCTTTGCCTAGTCATTTGAAATTGACTAAGGAGATGTGTTCAAAGACACAAGAGGAGGAAGAAAAAATGTCCAAGGTACCATATGCTTCAACTATAGGAAGTTTAATGTATGCCATGGTATGCATGAGACCAAATATTGTACATGTTGTTGGAGTCATAAGAAGGTATATGAGTAATCCCAAATTGGAGCATTGGAATGCAATAAAATGGGTTCTTAGGAATTTGAGAGGTACATTAAATAAACATGTATGTTTTGGGGGCTCTAATACTGATTTAGTAGGTTATGTGGACTCAAGTTTTGTAGGGGATATTGATACCAGGCGGAGTACTATAGGTTATGTCTTTACTGTAGGTGGGACAACACCAAGTTGGATCTCACGGTTGCAAAAGGTGGTTGCTTTATCCACCATGGAGGCAAAGTATGTAGCTACAATAGAGACAAGAAGGGAGATGATATGGCTACAATCTTTCATAGAAGAATTGGGCAAACAATAGCCCAACAGTTATTTGTTTACGGACAACCAAAGTGCCATACATCTTGCAAAGAATTTTTCCTTGCATTCAAAGACTAAACACATACAGTTGAGGTATCACTTCATTCAATCGCTGTTGGATGATGGACAGTTAAGGATGGAAAAGATACATATAGATGACAATCGGACAGTGGATATGTTTATAAAGGCAGTGCCAAGAGAGAAGCTAAGCTCCTCTTCAGCTTCAGTTAGTTTTTAAGACTAAAAACAATAAAATCAGAACAATAGGGTCTAGGGTGCTTATTTCTAATGGGAGTTATAGGGTCAATGGTGTTATGATTAGTCTCTAAGTAGGAGATAATATGCGATGGAGTGTGATCAGTCTCCAAGTGGGAGATTGTTGGTATATGGAGCCTAATCAAAATTAGAGGTTAAATTTTCCCCATTTTTTATCTGTGCAGTTTCCCCCCAAATTATTTAATGGGGGTTTGAGGGTAGCGCCCCCAAGACGGGGTCAAGGGGCAGTGCCCTTGGCGCGCTCCCTATTGAAATACAAGGCAGGGTCGAGGGGAAGCACCCCCGAAACCTCTCACATTTTTTGCTATTTTATAAAGGCGTCATGAGTTAATTTTTTCTATTGGTTGACATAAAAAAACCCTATTTTGTAACTAACATTTAAGTCTTGATAAAAGGCTAAGGGTTAGGGTTTCTATTGATATTGTATTGTAGCATTTGCAATGGTATTGAGTTACAAGGATTATTGGTTGTAAGTTTTTCTATTTACTGGATAATAATATTGGACTCTTTGTTGGTGGATGTAGGCCAAGTTTGGGTGAACCATGTTAAATATTGGGTATGTGCAGGATCATCATGGAAAAAATAGGCCCTTAAGTGGCGAAAAATTCATAAAAATTAGAGTTAGGCAACTTGAGATAAAAATTTGAATATGCTATCTATATTATTTCAAAAATATGTAAGAATAGAATCTGTAGCAAATTGAATGTAGTTTCTAAACTACTAGGTTTATTTAAAAAAAAAAATCTATTTGGTGAAAATTTGAAATTTCAATGCAGTAGTACTTAAATTTCATGGAAAAAAATAAGTAGGTGCTTGTCGACCACCCTAACCACAATAAAATGATAATTTTTAAATAATATTTTAGATATAAGTAGAGAACTCATGTCCTGATGTGATGCATATTTTTTTGTAATTTTGTTCTAAGTAAATAATTAATTATGAATTTTTTTATTACAACTTTTAAAACATATAAAAACTCATATGTCTAACCACCTTAACTTGGTCAAAACTTCATGAAGTTCAAACTTTTTTTTTGAATCCTATAGTATGTGAAGCGCAAAATGTGACCCATGTTTCAGATTCAAAAAATGTGATACCGTTTCAAATCTATAGATGTTTTTCAATCAAACTATCAATTAGGACTTTAGTCATAATTCAAATAGAAAATGAATAATAATTATTTATTAAATTCAAAGTAAAGCATAATTTATATTGGTGGAAAACTGAGAATCTCCTTTAAAACCCTTTTTTTTTCATCAATTTTGGGTAAAAGAAAAATCTTCAGCCACATACCCTACATATACCCATCATATCGCCACTTTTTGGCCCATCATGATCCTACACATACCCTATTGTCTCTCTTGTTGTTATTATTTATGTGTTTTTCATTCCTCTGTCTAATCTTTATTTGTATTTAATTGATATTTTCTGCATGCAATTCCTAACAAATCGCTCTTGGCTCTTCATGACTTGGGGCCTTGAACGTGGTTGGTCCCCCTCTCTTACACCTAAATTTAGAAGGATTGGCCCATGAATGGTGGAATCATGGTATCCACACCCAAGGGCACCAAAATTTAACATCATATGATGAGTTCACATAGAAACGTATAAAACAATTTGACAGAAGGCACCCGCAAAAAGACTTCAAAGAATTAACTCAACTTAAACAACATGGTGGTTGAGGATTACATAACATAATTCCATAGGATTTTTGTTAGGGTTCTAGGGGTTGACGAGGATCAAATTACCTACCTTTTGTAGAAGGATTAAAGGATTCCACCTGAGGATTGGTAAGCGCCTTAAGCCCTACCTCCCTAGAAGACACAATTTATAAAGCTCTAAAACTAGAGAACGTGCCCACAAAGGAAAAATCATTAAACATACAAAACAATCACCCTTATTGGGAGTATGGGCCAAAGGGGGAGTTCCAAAAGGGAAAACAATGTTACAATTTTAAGGAATGGAAGAGACTATGACATGTTTGTGAACAAGAAAACCTTAGAGGGAAAATTGAGGATCTAAAAAGGAAAGGTTTATGCTATAGATGTAAGGAAAAATGGGGATCAGGACACATATGTGGAAAAAGAAGCCAAATACACAATATAGATGCAATTTCTGAGGAAGAAGTAGAAGGAAACCCAAACAATAAAACTAGGTACAATGAGGGAGATCTCAAAAGCATCCAATCAAAAGAAGAAAGGACAATAAACAACTGAGCTTTTTGGAAGAACAAATCTAGTAGTGTGACACCTTTATCTAAAGAAAAATTTCCTGATCAATCTCCCCAATGAGAATTGTAATATGTCAATTTGAAATATCTTCCTTGTCAAATAAATGGAAATCCTCTTCATAAAAAATCACATCTAGATATGCGTCATACTTCTAAACCTCATCTTAATATATATAAGTTCTTTCTTTGAGGTTAAGGGATGTCTACAACATTAAAAAGGTTTCAGTTAAAATGGTTTTGCTTGAGGACAAGTAAATTTTGTTAGAGTAATTGGTTTTTACTTGATTAATTAAACAATATTTGGTTAATTAATTAAGTTACCTTTTATCTCTTTTTCACTTAAGCTAACTTTAGGTGCATAATAATTAATTATTTTATTAATTATTAATGTGCAAGCCTAGGGTTTTCCTATTTAGTTTTTTACCTATATAAGGTTGTAATCTTTTCTTTTGTAAATTAACTCTTTTACATTGGCAATATTGAGCTCTATATTTTCTAAGCATTTTTTGCTGTGTTGTTTCTTTGCATCTCCCTTGTAACAGGTGTTTTAGCTTGCAGAGATCATTGTGCTCCTTCAAATTTGGGAGGGGAGGACTATCATGTCCCCAAAATTGTAAATATGAAAATAGCCAAACATTGAAATACATAAAATAAATAACCAAATACTTATTAAAAATATAAATATAAAACCTTAATGATTTAATATTATAATTATGATATTTTCATATTCCCCCCTCCCAAAATGGTAGACCCATTGAAATATAATAATAATAATATAATGACCATTTATTATAAGTAAAGTGTTAAAGTATGAAATATTAAAACACAAATAAATAAACATCAAAAATAAAATAATAGTTATAATCTAAACTGTCATTATAAAGATAATATTGCAATTATGAGTGTTTTATCAAAATAAACATAATTCTCAAATAAGACATTACATTAATTCTAACAAAAGATTATATTAAAATTTAAATAACTATCAAATAAACATTATATTTATTCTATCTAAAGTCATTGAATCATTAAGAAGCTATCAAATACACATTATATTTATTCTAACTAAAGTCATTGAATCATTAAGAAGCTAACAAATACACATTATATTTATTCTGACCAAAGTGAGTGAATCATAAGAAGTGATGGTTCCTAAAGCAACAATGCCTAAACACAAGTTAAAATAGCAATATGAAGATTCAAAGGATGCAAGGATCAGGTATGGAGCTCTTCATACCATAGAAAATATCTAAGAGGGGATAGTTTCAAGAAAAAAGGCATCGTGGCTGGGAGAATAAGAAGGTTATAGTAGATCGAATAAAAGGTAAGTATCTTTCATTTGAAATATGAAATAATTAAAGCTTTATATATGTAGAGAAAGGAGTTTGTAAATACATTATGGAATTTGGATGTTGATAAGTATGTTGAGAGTTTAAATAATGATGATTGATAAATATGTTTAAATATATTATGATTAATAAATATATTGTTGATGATTGATAGATACAATCTACAACTATATATTTATTAAGTTGATCTTATTTATTAATGTCAATTTGAGTAATAAGATTATGCATGCTGCTATTTATTATTATAGTATTGCTAATATGTTATTTTGAATTGGAAAACTAATGACGTTATGGTGATATATTCTATTGTAGTTATTGTGTGTAACCATATAAAACAACCATGGAAGAAGTGAGGAAGAGACTACTAGTAGGTTGAGCAGCTACCAGACAACATCCTAAGTATGCCACTCCACGATGGTATGACTAAGTGCACCTCGTGGAGCCAAGGAGGTGATATCTGCTCTTGGGCTTAGGAGGAGATATTTACGGGCCTCCTATAGTAAGCTCTTTCCCAACCTCTACATGGATTGATTGATGGGATTAATTCAAATAAGTTTCAATCATAAGAAGAGTGAATAAGTTAGCAAGGATAAGGAATGTAGATACAAGTTGTCCATCGGGTAGACCACCCCATGAGGGTTGTCTAATTGCACCTCATGAGGGCCAAGGGGGGTGGTATATCTATTCTTGGGCTTGGTGTGATAGCTTCGGGCAGACCTATCATGCTTCTCAACCGCTTTCCCTTATGATCCAACTTGCAATGTGAATTATAAATATTATGTGGTTTATGCTACTTGAAATAGTTATATTTTTGTGTGATTTAAATAGATAAATATTTATTATATATGTCTACTTATATGAATTATATTCCAATATTATCTAACATGATTACAAGAATTAAACCAAGATTTATCCGACTTAAAGCCTTTATTTGATAAGTTGTAACCCTAACTACATTAGCTTGTGTTTCTAGGGCAATGATTAGGGTTTTCCCAAAGAAGGACATTACATACATCGCAGGAAAAATAATTTTGGAGTTTCTATCTCTATCTCTTGCAACTAGATTGTTGAAACTAAAAGAAACTTAATTTTGATTGTGATTTTCCTAATTGAGGTTAATTTGATTTTTACATAAATTAGGGTTTCTTTTCCCCTTATATCAAACTCCAAGGTTACATCAAAACTATGGCTAACTCTTGTTAATAAATCCCATGACTAATATTCCAATAGGATTGTACAAACTTATCCATATTAATCCATCCATCAAATAAAACTCTCTGGGGTTAAATTGGGTGATATTTTTTGCAAATAAAGAAAAAACCATTGTTTGACCAAGGACCCCTAGTCAATGTCATATCTCTTTAGTAATATGGAAGGCGATAGTGAAAAAAACTTTTAGTAAGAAGTTGATGACCATGTTAAATTCCTAGTTTTCTTAGATCCAGTCTTCAATCATTTCTCTTGAAAAAATGACCCTCTTAACTTAGTGTTCTCTCCTAGGGTTGCAACTTGTTTGTTTAAATTTATTTTTCATTGAAACCTCCCCTCTTCAAAAAATCCTACTCACACATGCACTATTATTAAAATTTCGTGAATTAAATTTTTTATCAATTGTTTATTAAAAAATAATTTGTAAGATTTATTTGTAATTATTTCTTGTTAAAAAATAATTATTTTTGATAATTTATATTCAAAAAATTTAATAAATAAAATTAAAACTAATATATATTTTTTGAAATAAATATGTTTTTTTTTTCTTTTATTAAATATTTTAATTGAAAAGAATAATTATTTTAATTATTTTTTAAATATTTTTTTATAGTGTATCATGTAGATAACCTAATTTATAAGTAACTTTGAAACATAATTTATAAATAGCTTATTTTATAAATATAATAAAATGGACATCATGTCCCATTGACTATACATTATATTTCAATGTTAAGCACATACCCTACCTCATATCTAGTTATAGGAGGGACATATAAATTATAAAGTTCCCATAAATCAAATAATTCAAAAATGAATGCACAATTAATTTATCTAAAATATTAATCTTCCTATTTTTAAAATTATATTTTAAAAAAAATATAGAAAATGAATTTAGAATTAATTTATCTAAAATATTAATCTTCTTACTTTTACAGTCCTATAACTTAATTATAAATCAAATATATATATATATTTTTTTAAAATAATAATTATTCAAATGAAATACATAGAATTTATTCTAAATAGAGGCTATATGCTTCCTTAAAGGTAAGCATGAAAAACTTCTAACAAAGAATTCAAAATATGGAGAAAATGAGGAGAATTATCTCAAGTTTGATCTCCCAAAATTACTAATTTTCGTCTAAATTTGAAGAGAAAATCAAGATGCAATCCAAACATACCTTCATTCATCCCTTTGCAATTCAATCTCCCCATCAAGAAATCCAACAACAAACAATTTCAAGAAAATCCACTCATTTTCCAATTTTGAAGAAGGGAGGGCTTGAGAAGGGGAGACTTTTCAAAAATCAATGGATCCAATAAAAAGACTTAAGTCTTTTTTTTTAATTCCTTTTTTCATTTTTGTTTTTCCTTTTCATGTTATTTCTTTATTTCCAATTTTATTTTACTTCTATTTTTTTCTTGACTTATCATTTCATAAAATAGAAATAAAAATTGAATTAAAATACCTAATAGATTTATTGCTCAAAGGCAACCAAAATAATATAATTTAGGTCATTTCTTAAGAAATTCAAATAATTTATTTATTTTTTAAGCCAAAGGAAAAATTTTGAATAGATTTTTTTACTAATTGTAATAATTTAAATATCATTTCTAATTCATAGCAATTTATAAATTTTCTTCTATTTTCCTTCCCAATTTCTAATTCCTAATGCATCAGGAACTATTCACATGAAAGATTTAATATTTAAAATACAATTGCATGCAAATGGGAGATGAACAACGACATTATAACTCATGCAATTACTAGGTTTCCACATCATGCAAAGTCCATAATCAGCACCGATTCTAATCCAAATTCATAAGGGAAAATAAGACTCATCTTGCACTCAATCAAGCACAATAGAAGTTACCAAACATAATAGCCCGAAGTGACATCTTCGAATAAGCTCCATTTAGGAATAACTCAGACCTACATGTCAAGTGGAGAAATAAACATATAATTGTACTCACTCAACACAAATGTCAAGCATACTTGCTCAATCTATAATAGTTGAATCACATAGAAAATCATCCACTGAGCTCCAACATCATATAAAACATATAATCATGATACATATATTGAAATCCATAAAATAAAACATTATGATATTTAGAAATATAAAGCATAACACATGCATCTCAATGAGTACAACAATAATAAAATATATCAAGTCCTCACAAAAGACTTGTCACACTAGCATAAATACATCAATATGCGACCAAAACACCAATAATCTACATGTTGAAGAATACCTCCTCGAACATAGGTACTCCACACACACCACATAACACTCAAGAAAATAAGCACAAACATAACCTATGCATCCCTTGATACATAATAAAAAAACAATACCAAAACCAAGACATCTCAAGACAGATAATGAGAAGACATTACATATAATATTTCTCTACACCATAACTCGTATAGGTAGAGATTTTATTTTATCATAATTGCGATTTTTTAAGCTAGGGAATTTTTTCCTTTAGTAGCATCTTATATTGAAGACGTTTATGTTCTTTGGCAGTAGACAATCCCCTTACTAGTCTGAAACCAGTCAGATTCTAAAGTGGTATATTTGTTGATTCTCAACTCCCAAATTTTTAAAATTTCCTTCGTTCCTCCTCTTGAAAAACTTTCCCCAGTTGAATTCCCTATACTTGGAAGGATTTTCTTCATTCACGAACTCTTCGAGAGGTTCCATCATCACATAGTGGGAAGGCCTAAGGAAAAACGGAATGGAGAGGCGTCTTCGGCTTTCATTAACCACCACTCGATGTTCTACGCTCTCGTACCTGTCATTGCTCCACACCTGCCATGCCATTCAAGAAATCAACTTAGTACCAAATATTGCAAGAAATACTTAACTGTATGTAGGCCTATGGCTTGCATTATAGTTCAACAAATGACCTGCAAAGTTTTCAAACATGTTGCATGTTTGAATGAAAGCACATCAACGTACGTGTTGTATATACGATCAACAAGTTGAAATCATAGCCTAAGTTTCAGTCACAACATAACTCCCCAAATAGTTTAGAAAATATAAGAAACGATTACCTGAATGCAATCTCCAACATTGACAATGAAGGAGTTGGGCAATGGTTTAGCCGGGATCCATTGACCATTGTCCTTGCGTTTCACCTGCAATCCACCCACCTCATCTTGGTAAAGAAGGGTAATAGCGCCAATGTCCTTATGGCCACCCAAGCCCAATGCTAGCTCAGGGACTGGACACTCAGGGTAAGAATTTAGTCGCACATTGCTTATATCATCTTTGAAATATTCATTCAGTCGATTATCTGGTAAGCCAAGGCTTTGTGCTATTAGCTCTAGCAACCTAAATGACAACTCCCTCGCAGCCGTTGCATAGGCCATGGAAGCTTCTCTGTAATAATTTTTCAAAAAATAGAGATCGAATATAGAGTTAGAAGGAAAAATAGTCAACATTATTGATCATGTGAGAAAAGTTTATTAGATACTTACTGTAGATTATAAGAGAATTAAAAAAAGAAAAAAGAAAAAATAATATTAACTTAAATAAAATTTTACAAAGAGAAATAATAATGACGATAAATAATTAAAAGAAACATCACCTTTATAAATTCATATTATAATCTCTCTTGTTAAGGGACTCTTGTTAACACTTATGTCCTTATGAAGGAACTTTTTACTATTATTTTAGTTACAAGAAATTGATTCTATTCAATGAAAATAATGCATATTATTTTATGTGAATTAACTATTTTTATTAAATATATATTAAAATATAATTGTCAAGATTTATTTGGGATAAAAAAAAATTATTTGCAATCAAATTTTGTTAAAAATAATTATTTGATAGATAATTTATATTCAAATTTTCAATAAATAAAATTTAGATTAATATAATTTTAATTGAGATAAGTATGTTTTTCTTTAATTTTTATTTGTTTCATTAATTTATTTTAATTAAAATTAATTAAAAAAATTAAAAAAAAAAAAGATTCTTATATAGTTTTTCATTATAAATAACCTAATTTAAAGTAATTTGCAACATAGTTTATAGGCATTTTATTTCATATACAATTATTTCATATTTTTAATTATTGCGGAGTGACATTATATAATGACAACAAGAGGTGGAATTTAAAACTGTGAGTATGTTAACAATTCCTCTTTATCTTTCATATTAAATTTGATAGACATTTACATATAGAATATTAATATTTAATAATAAACATAAAATAATTTGAAAATAAAGCATTCTACAATGATAAGAAGGGGTGAAATGTAATGGTGTGAGCATGTTAACAACCACTCTTATTCTTTCACCTTAAATTTGATAAACATTTACATATGAGAATATTAATATTTAACAATAAACATGAAGTAATTTGAAAATAAAATAAAATAAAATTTAATATAATTTTAATTAAGATAAATATGTTTTTCTTTAACTTCTATTTGTATTTTTGAGTATTTAAATTAATATTAATTAAAAATTTATGAAATTTTTAAAACGTTTATTTTATAGTTTATCACATAGATAACTTATTTTTTAAGTAATTTACAACTTAGTTTATAGGCGTCGTATTTCATATACAACTATCTCATGCTTCTAATTAAAATCAAAAGACATTCTACAATAACAATATAGGATGAAGTATAATAGTGTGAATGTGTTAACAAAAATTCTTATCTTTCATCTTAAATTGATTATTTTTCCTCTACCTATTTGAAGACAAAAAATTCTTATCTTTCATCATAAATTGATTATTTTTCCTCGTACCTATAATAGTGTGAATGTGTTAACAAAAATTCTTATCTTTCATCTTATATTAGATAAGAAAAACTTATTTTCATCTTAAATTTGAAGACATTTACATATCAAAAAAGTTATTATTGAATAAGAAACATAAAATAATTTCAAAATAAAATAAAATAATCTTTTAGTATATAAAATAACATTATTTAGATAAATATATTTAAGATATCAACTTTAAATATATAAAATAATATTCTTTAAATAGATATATTTAAGATATCTCTTATGTACATAAAATAGCATTCTTTAAATAAATATATTTAAGATATCACTTCAAATATATCTATCCATATATATATACACCTGAAATCTGGAAGGCTATCCGGCCAGCGATTTGTGAAGATCTCCGTAGCGGTGTCATTCGGATTAACAGATGTGGGCAACCGGACTTCCTCACTCGACACAAAATTGAACACCTCTTTCCAATCCCTCACATTTTCTGTGAGCTCCGAATCAAAGTAGCCAAAGGGGTTTAGAGCATCCCTCGATACTCGTCTCTTCTCTTCCACAGGCAACGAGAAGAAGTGGGCTGCTGCGGATTTGAGGCGGTGCAGAAGATGATCTGGAAAGCCGTGGTTGACGAGGTGGAAGAAACCCCACTCTCTGCACGCCTTTTCCACCTCAAGTCTTCCTAGATAAATTGTTAAATGTGGGAATTGGGATTGTTAAGTTAAATTCTTGTGTTAACTAAGGATGTGTACATGGCTTTGCATGGTGGTTTGACACCTGTTTTAAGAACAATGATTTGATGTTCGTTATCATACATTTGGTCTTTTATATTGATTTTTGTTATATGTACACCTTGTAAACCTTAGTCAGAGAACATAGATCCCTTTGTTATGTTTAGGGGAGTGGCTTTTTGTAAGGGCCGACACACAAAGTGGTGTCAGGGTAACTTACAAAGAGTTAGTAAGTCAGCGATAACTAAATGACACAGTAGTTAGAATAAAAATCTTAACAAGATGATTATGCCTCGCTTATGACTCTTGAGCTAGTTCAGTCTTGAGTATAAGATGAGAAGGCCTGGAATGGAAAATCGGTGTCTTGTTTCTTCAAAAGACATTCGATTCCGCAATGGTTTGCAATGGGGCCGGGTTTTGTAAGAGGTTACCAGGGTAACCCAAGTTGGGGTCCGAAACCTAAAAAGAAACACCAGGGTAACCTTTGCAATATTGTGATGACACTCCACTTAAAATAATAGTTAACCTTGTGTATGTAGTACATTCAATTGTCTAAAATTTGGAAGCAATGTAACCATTAGTTTGTTGTGTACTAGTGTCTAGGGTTAGTAGATTATGTCTAGGTAACCATATTACTATCTCCTAGCACGGGGGGTGGACCTACGGGTACCACATGGTTGGGTGGAACGTGCACCTTACTCCGTTGGGTCCCCAGTTTGTGATTGTGGCATCGAGAGCTTCATGGATGGAAGCTCGCACTTGGAAACTTATATGTACATCTTCATTGTATATTGTAATTCATGTATTTGAAAACATCCCTCAATTGTATATGAGGTGAGCAATGTAAATTGTAATTATTATTGAACTACCTCATCAGATGGATGAGTATTATAATATCTTATCAAATGCAATGCATGAAACATGTTAGTACTTTATGTTATCTTGAAATGAGTTTCAAATGAAATGCAATGTTTATCTTTATGTTAATGATAATTAATATGTGCAATGCGAAATACTAATGTCATCTATGGAAATTCAAAGTAGTGTTACGTCGCATAGCTTAATGAATGTATGCAACTAATTAACTTAATAATTATACTTTAAAAAAATAAAATTATTCCACTATTATACACAATTGCAACATTCCTTAGGTTATTATGACGGGGCATTATAGTTCACATTTACAACATCGATTATATGGCCACCTTGCATAACACACTTTGCTTCCATGTAGTTTCATCTTGTTTGTTCATGAGTTCAAAGCATACAAAGTTTTGCTTCCCTCATGAAGCTCGAATTTCATTGTTTGTTCATGAGATCCAAGCTTACAAAATTTTTCTTCTCTCATGAAGCTCGAAGATCATTATTGCATGGCACCTTATCAAAATTATTAGGAGGTATAACTTTGGTATGGTTGGATGGGAAGCCAATCCGAGGCATGACTTTCCCTTAGCCACTCATGTGTGTGAGAGCACATATCAGCCATATGTGTCTCACCTTCTTGGATTACTCACCTAGCGGGCAACCAAGAGTTCCATTGCCTCAAAGTGATCATACATTTTTGGAAAAACAACTTAGATCTAATCTACATCATGTTGGAAAAATGGTCGAGGCTTGATCCACCTCTTTTTATTTTCACATTTTTTTGTTTTTCTCTCTTTTTATTGACATTGCACGATCGTGTATCTTGATGGCACATATTATACACCTTATGTGTGTCCCTTTGCACTTATGTCAGTTTGATGTAAGATATCGAATCCTGGGGGCTTGACCACCTCCTCAATCTCTATTATCCTAGACCATCCACATTAGTACAATTGGGCCCCTCTTGAATGTCTACTTTAGTGTGAGTTTGAAGTAAGTTCATACTCTCACTAAAGTGGGGGCTAGATGTAATGGCGAAAAAATTACACCTTTTCTTTGCTTTATTTGGGAATAATTCATGATAAATTGGACTTAATATTGCCTTGATCTAGTGTTATGATGTGTTTTACACATCCACATTAGGATTTGGGCCCTTTTAAAGCTAAATAAACCTAAATTTTCCTTAATTTAGTGTTATAAAGTGTATTTATTTACACCTTCACATTAAATTTAGGAGGCTTGTAAACTAAATGGACTTAATCTAGTGTTGTAATGTGTTTTACACATTCACATGAGATTTTGGGCCCTTCTAAGCTAAATTGACTTGACTTTTCCTTAATTTGATTTTTATTTACACTTTCACGTTGAATTTTGGGCCCTCTTTCATTTATGACCTTAATATCATCATTAATAGGACCCTAAGACCCTATATTGTGCATCCCAAGGCATATTTTAACCAAAATCCTAAAATAGACCTCATAAAAACTTAATTTCTTGACTCCTCAACATTGGCTCTCTTCAAATATGCCCTGTGGGACCCATATGTCACCCTGGGTGTATGCTTCCCATCCAGGTGAGACCCATATGCCACAGATGGTGTATGAGTCCCATTTGGCCTATTTTTACGGTTTTGAGCAAGAAAATTGTGTTTTAAGTTCAAATTTCATGAATGTCAGCATGTGGTATCTAATTAATGTTATATTGAACATATTGTCTATATAAATGAGTTCTAAAATCATTATTTCATATAATACTTCATGATATCAAGTCAAGCACTCAAGACTTAGGCATTTCAAGACTTTACAAGATCATCAAGAGAGCAGTCAAGATCATTTCTAAGGCATTCAAGAGTAGATTTCTCCATCAATTGTAGTAGAAATTCAAGATCCATCATCATGTCAAGAATATCAAGCATCAATAATTTGATTGATATAGTGTTGTGATGTTGCATCCAAGATCCAAGGTCAAGCATTGTTCTACACTTATCTCAAGATCTAGATCTACATCCTCCATGGCAATTTCATGTTGATTTGAAAATTTACAAGACATCATTTACAAGAAATGATTCAAGGTATCATTGTTCATGTTTCATGTTCCATATTTCATGTTTCATGTCCTTATTTCATTATCTCATCATTTGGTTTAATTACCTAACGGGGTTTGACTAAGGGAAACCCCTATTCACTAACAATCAACAAGTTTTCTCCTCTTTGCATGTGTGATTACAGATCTAGGTGTCTTGGAGCTTGAGGGAAAATTGAATATTAGGTTACAAGCTTGGAGAAAATTGTTGGAGTTGTCCCCTCATTTGCAAGGTTGTCATCTACAACCCTAAAATTAGGGTTTTAGATCCATAAGTCAATTGGGAAGGATAGAGTAGACATTGAAGACTAGATTTAGACTTTGAAGTTCTAGAAAACCCTAATTGGACTCATACACCAGTCCTAGCGTATGAGTCTCAGTTTAGGTCATTTTTCAGATTTTTGTAGTTTTGAATACCCTTTTTCTTGAAACTAGTTTCTACACAAAAACCTAGATCTGGGACTGATACGCCCAGACTAGCGTATGAGTTCCAATAGGCCTAAATTTCATGTTATTCAACATTTCAGGCCTCTATTCAAGCTCTCTCAAGTTTCCAAGCACTCTACTTTTCTAGTTTGTTGTTCTGATTTATTTGTGTTTATAGGTCATTTATTCAAGTTTCATTCATCACTAGGTTTTGTCATTAGATCTTTCATTTCATTAGTGTTTTCAAGCCCTAGATTGGTGATGAACTCCTCTTGTAATCATAAGTCATACCCAAGGATACCATATTGTCAAATCTCTTTCCTTGTTCTTCATTGGATTTTGATCTCTAAGGTTTCCTTGAGTGTAGCAAGTGTGAAATAAGAACCCTACTTTTGTGCTCCATTCCTCAAAGGTGGGAAGTACTATTTTTGTTGCTATATTTTTATGATGTCAAACTTCTTAAATATTCTTTTTAAAGTATGACACTCACCAGTACTATGTCCAAGAATTCTATGATATCGATAATGATACATGCTTGTGTTCTTAGGATTTGTATTTGGATTTTCTCTAATGGGTGGTAATCTTATAGGTCCTTGATTTAGAAGCATGTGTAAGATTCTTTCATTTTTAGACATAGGAAAAAAGAAATTGAGTTTCTTGAGCTTATAAGGCTTTTGTGCCTTTCTTGATTCGCCAACTTGTACATGTCAAGGAGGAGGACCTAAGATGATCCTATCATCCTTGTGTGGAATTGGTTGTTCCTTAGCAAGGAGGACACTTATGTCAGGAGGAGGATCTTGATATCCTAATCCTTTGCTTTGTTTAATAGGAATTTTCTCTAAATTTCTATGGATTTCATGATTATTAGTTATGTCACATCCTTTATTGGTTAAAATCTTAAAGTCTTGGCCATAAGTCTCTTCTATATTGATTGGATTGTTGTTCACTTTGTTAACATAAGATGAATGACTATGCACTTGATTAGAGGAGCTAGGTTCACTCATTTTTGGAAGTTTATCCTTAGTTTGTGACTCAATTTCAAGATGTAAAAGACCAAACATCTTGTTGGCCCTTTTAAATACCAAACAAATCTTCAAGGAAACCTATGGATTTTCCAATTCCAATTATTAGCAACCTAAAAGAGGCTAGGTCGATGAACAAGAGAAAGCAATTAAGCTTTCCTCTTTCACTTTGAGCTCTACAAAACCTAAGAGGGTGATCCTACAATGCACTCACAATATTCCTTCAAAATATCCCCATGTACATTGCATATAGAGTAGATACATTCTCATATCAAAGACTATACAAGTGATAAATTGTAAAGAATAGACAAATCCTTCATAGCATTATGACTTGGAGCTGAGAATGGGCAATTAGAACGAAACCCATAAAAACCATCATCATATTGAATGTAAATTTAATTAAATGAATGGTTCTTTGACATGATCCAACTAACCTGATAAATTTGGAATTACTAGATGTATAGAATTAGTGTGTTATCCTAGAGTGGTAGAGTTGAATTCATAGCATACTGTAATGCAAATAACTAAAGCATTCAATATTAAAGATTTGCATTACAAATTTATAACTCATATTTCCATACAAAACATACTTAAAGATCCTATGAATTTACTCATAAACCAATGATCGTGTTAAAGAATTTAATCAATTACTTGAATTGAAGCAACACAAACAAACATCCAACCAAACAAATTGGAGACCAATGAGACAATCCTTGACTATTTCATTGCTGATTTGTGAACATATACATAGGAGACAATTTGTATGAAATTTTCATTTATCAATTCTCAAATGTTGTAATCAATGCAAAACATTTAAGCTAACTGGAAATATTGACTCGTATCCTAAGACTCGACAAGTAACTCTATATCCATTATATGCTTGTACTGATAAAACTTCGCTATGAATATCTGAGATCAACCAAAATTTCAAAGACCCCTACACAATAGCCTTGAAATCCATTTTATATGATCAAGGGAGCAAACAAGCATTGGGATATTGGAAAATTACATTTCATTTCATTCATCATTTCAAGTATATTTCATTTCATCTCGACCCCCAGGCAGTTATATTTACACTTTGAAGAAAATGGGGGGAAAGACAAAAGGAAAAAACTTGTAGAAGTTGATGGAGCTTGCATCCTCATACTTCAAGAATTCCATGTCATCATCCATTCGGAAAAAGGTGTAAAGCACGAAAAAGAGGAATAAAACAAAGGAAAAGATTGGCTGAATTACCATGTGCATTGTCACATTGAGGGGATATAGATTTTCCTTACACAATTTTTTCAAAGGCCAGACCTGTACAATACTTGACCATATTCTATATTCCTCTCTCCACCTTCATATCTTACTCAACATATTTTTCCATCCATCCTTTATATTCATCCTCAGTGGGCCAATCCATATCAAGCAATTTTTGCACCTTTGTATTGTATGCATTGTACCTTGCATCAATTACCACTCTGGCTTCTTTCACAAAGGTGTACATATCTACTTGAATTCCAATAAGAGTATCAATAACACCATTCATAAATGTTATGTATAATTTTTCATCAACATATTGTATCTGGGGACCTGTAGTTGTTTGATGCTTGAAAAATTCTCTCCATGGTGCATACTCCATAAGTGTTCCATCATCATTGAGGATTTTGGGCATACCATGTTCCTCCATACTCCTAAAGGCCTTGATTTTACCTTGCAACTGTGCTCCAATTCGTTCATGGGAACCTATGATCTCACCAATCATATCAATTCCTCCTATGATAGATAGGAGATGTATAGGAGCTTCAAGGTCATCCTTTATGTTTGCATGTATTTCCTTTAAACTATTCAATTTGCTGCTCCATTTATTCCATTTGTTTTGGAAAAATTCTTGAACGTGTTGGAACCTTTCAAAAGCCTCATGTATACCCTTATATGTTGAAAATGCTTCTTCTGCTTTGGAAGCTTCCTTTGTCAATCTATGGCCCAAAATCTCATCAGCCATATCCTTCGTGATCTTATTCATATCTTCTTGGAGCTGAATATTGTCAGTCTTGGTTGTTTGGAGTTTAGTACTCATAGCAATAATCTTTGCTTTGAAGGTTTCCTTTTCCTGTGATGAGGTACTAGATGGAGAAGTAGGTAGATCCTTTTGACTTGCACTAACAACAATAGCCTTTAACTTATTATACTCCTCAACTAACTTGTGCTTTTCCAACAATTTCATGTACCTAGTGTGGGAAACCTCTATAGTGTCCACACTTAACATGGTTGTATGCTTTGTTAATCTTGCAGCTTATGGGGCTATCATCTCTAAAGCCTTGCCTATGATCAAATCTCCTAAAAGACTAGTGATTGTTCTACTGAGTCTACATCTTCCTAAATCTGGTGTCAATTGCCAAATAGCTAATGCATGTAGACTAGGAGTAAACCCTAAACCAAACATTTTGTCATCAAAATTTTCTTCTAAGACGACAACACTTGGGTTATTTCTAATTGCATCCAAGGAAATTATTTATGAAAAACTCCATCCAGGCATTACCATCACTCTACTATCCTTGACTAATCTCCTAGCTTCCATAGGATTTATTTGTGCAATCTCCTAAATAATTTCCTCTTTAGTTTTCTATCTAACTTCCTCCACCTGAGAAGGATCCACTCCCTCTAGAGCCTTATTCTATCATTTATTTCATGTTCCTTGAGTTCAACAACATATTCCCTGAATTCTCTTATCGTCACAAAAGAGTCATCTTCTAGAAACTTAGCACACGATAGTACCCTTGCATCATTATCTCGACTTTCATCATATTCCCAAGGTACTAACCCATCATTTTGTACAAAAGGTTCTATTACATCCCCAATGTCAGGGTGTGAGAATTTAGATTCCGGTCCATGTTCAACAGGGGCAGATTCAGTGGTTGGTTGTGGCACATTTCCCTCAGCACCTTGTGCTTCATCAACAGTCTCAATAGGAAACTCCATTACATGAGTGTCTCCTATATCCATTTACTACTACTCTTCTAGTGTGGTGAGCTCCTTTGGTTGGCTACTGACTTTTATCAAATGCTCTTGTAGAGTTGCTTGAGCTAACTGCTTAGCATGTTCCACCTTTTCCAAAAAGGTGCCATCCATGAAATTATTGAGGACCAATTCCATCCTCTTATATTTGTCAGTAATATGTTTGTAAGGGCTCTGATAGTAAGAGTTCTGATGAGAAGCACTGCATTCAACCTCAAAAATCTTCATCCAAATATTTTTCCTATCCCAGACAATAGTAGGTGTTAGCAAGTTCCTTATTACATCTTCTCTGAAGTAAAACTCATGAGGCCCATATCCTAAGATTTTCCTCTTTATCTTTTCTCTATTAATGTGCCGCTCTAGGTCATACTTTCTAGCAAATATTACTTTCACTCCCAGGTTACTAACCATTATACCAAATACATCATATTCTTCCTTTTCTCATACAACAAAATGATTAAAAGAGAAATTGGATGCAATGATAGAGGCTTTTTGGAACAACCTAAAGTTTTCAGCATCAAAGTAGTCCATCTGCCACATTATCTCAATGAAGGCCAACCTATCAGAGACAAACTTGGGTAACAAATGTGGTGCAAGAGGATTTCCATAGCACCTAATGACCATGAAATCATTAAATAAATACTAGTCTCCCCAATTGCATTCATAATCTCGGTCAATGCCAAATTCCTTCGGCCTTAGCAGTGCTTGAATTGTTTTGGAAATCCTTTCAATAGGTGCAACACCCTTTTGTTCCAAAATGGTATGTTTTATGATGTTAAAAAATGTAGCATAGTTTGACTTTGAGTAGTGTAGATCCCAAATGTGCATCCACATTTGGACTGGTAATCTATGATTCTCTTTAACAACTTTCCTGAAGCTCATGACCTTGCCAAAAAATTCTTGTCCTTGATATAAGATCATATGCATCAACAATGAATAGTGCCTGAATGCCAGTGGCTTTCTCCTCTCCTTCAACTTTACTAGATCATAGTGTAGCTGCTCTGCAATTCGGCTACCATAGTCAAACCATGTGTGCTTGTTTCTATGTTGAATGCCTAAAATTATGAATAGTAGAGGTGAGGGTATCCTTCCATCACACTTTACTCCCAGTACCTAACACAACATATAATATGTGTATCTGAAGTACTCTACAAATTTGTCACAATCCAATGGTTCAACTTCTTTGAACGCAAATGAGGTACCCTTCTCACACCTATTTCTTGGTATTCCACCTTTCTGGAGTGCTACTTTATGTTTGGCATACTCCTATTGCAATTTTTCAAAATTAATCTTTTCACTGGCATCATGTCCCATTCTGAAAACTTCCACAATTTTACTTGTCTTTATGTCCAACATGCTTTTACCCGCAGTACCTGTAATTACCTTGTTTTCGTCATCATATCTATCTACTAAATGTAGCATCAAATCCACCTCAACAAAAACATTGGGGACAACCAGCTTCCCTAAATCATAGCACTAGACATTTTTACCAGGATGAGTAGTGCCTCTTCTTGTAAATGCATATAGGAACAATTCCCGCCCAGTCTCTAACACAACAATATCAACAATTCCCTCTGCAAGGTCCTTGAAATTGGTAGTTAAGATACCTCCCCCTGTAGCCTTCTTACCACTTGCCTTTACATCTAGCGATTGAAATTTATCCATGAAGCAGGTGTAGTCCTTTGGCTAACTTCTTTTCTTCTTAGTGGTTTTAGATGTCTAAGGGGGGTCATGGGAAACCTTTTTATTTTTCTTCTTAGGTATGGGTTTCGACGATGACGACTCGCCAGATTAACTCATTTCAAATTTTTCAGGTTTCTTCTTAGTTTCACAATAAGCTAGGTCTAAAATTAATACCCTATTCCTAACAGCTTCAAGTTCAAATTCAAATGTGATTCTACTCAATTAGGGAAATAAACTAGCTCAAGAGAAAACAAAAACCCTAAATAATTCCTGAAGCTAATTCTAACATTCTTTGGTTCAGCACAAAATTTTTATAGAGCAATAAAAGAAACTAGTGAGGTTTATGGAAACTTACCCAGGAACCAACTTCATGCAACTCCTTCCACCTCTGCTCTGGTTACTTTGAATACTGCTTTAGCTCCTTAGGCGTTTAACTAAAATGAGAGTGTGAATTGGTCAAGTACATATACCATTAATGGCAGATGAATTCTTGTGCGAGTGAACAACTACAACTCAGGTTGGTCGTTCTTGTTTGAATTCAAGCCACCGATGCATTCAGATGAAAAACTTATTTGAAAACTCACACGACTTCCTATTCTCCATAGGCCCTACCAGCAATTTGATGTGTACTTGATGAACTAGGAACATGCCACATGTAATTCTTCATCTTTCATGAGTATCACTCTTCGTGTGTTTCCTTCCTCCATTGGGATCTCATCACATGATGGCTTGAAGGCTAGCGATGAGATATCAGCCCTTGATTAGGAGTGTGAAGAAGATTTTTACCAAAGACTTAAATTGCATCACTCATTGCTTGTCTTGAGTCCATAAATCAACCCCAACTCGTAATAGAACAAAGTCACATGATGGGAAAACATGCCGCCCATTGGTGGTCACAAGTTCTTCTTAAAAAAGTAGATCATAACCAATGATAGTACAAGGGCCAGCAATGGGTTAGAACCTTAACCTCATCGCTCATCATTGGTTACCCTATGAAAATAACAACAAAAGATGCGATGGGCAATGAAACAAGGCTGAAAGATAGACACCACATTGCTAATTGTGGGTTCAAAGAAAAATTTCACGTAGCAACCCATGATAGGAAGACAGACAGCTAGGAACAAGCTTAGATGATATTGGGCTCCACGGAAGCCAAGGCATTGGGGCCGGTTGAACAATGATAGCAACAGACATGGGAGTGCACATAAGTGATGAGTAAACCGGTTCAACCGGTCAACACGAGAATATAAATGAAGGAAAATCAAAGGTAACGAGGCACATAAAGCTCTTAAACCTAAAACCCCAATGCCAAAGATAATAGTGACTAGTGACATGACCATGAAGTGAATGGAACCATGAAAAAATTTATGGGTTCCACCACATCTCAAGTTGTGTTGGTTGTTTCATAAAAGGATAAAAGGATGCATTATTCTCAATATTGTTAAGGCAATCATTTATGAAATCATGCATGTTAGCATCATCTTCTCCAATGATGTCAACTTGATGAGGACACTCATTAGGAGTTGGGTGAGCGTGATTAGGTTCAATTGCATTGGGATCATTGCCAAAAAACACAACTTGAAACATCAACCAAGGAGAACAAAGACTTCCACACATTACTAAAACACATATCCATTTTCAGATTTTGACTTAAACAAGGTAATTTTCTTATTACACTATGCAACAAGCTAAAAATGAAATCTTGTAAATGCAATTTTCAAATCACAGAATGCACTAAATATACCAAATTAAGCTAGATATGATGAAATTAATGAAACAAAAACTCAATGACTAGTAACAGAGATCTAAAGGTAGCAAATAAAAGCACATAAATGAAGATTTTAATTTCTAGAAATGCATATTATGGCCTGATTAGGGACTCATTTTCCCTAGGGCGAATGTGTCCTAGATTAGAGTTTTGAAACTAATTTTTATAGATTTTCAAGTGTTTTCTAGTGGTTTTCAAATTCAGGTATGTAACAACAAGTTTCAGTTTCATTTTTTTGTAAATGCAATGTGAAATGTAATTGCTAAATGTGACAAAATGATGACCTAAAATACCTAGTTTGATTTTCAATTTTCAAATGCAAGTTTATATGATGTAAATGATATCAAATATGACTATTTTTTTTATATTTTTACATTTAAAGAATGCAAAATATGCAATCCTAAAACTTTAACAGATGGTTAGAATCAAAATCCAAACTTTGTTCTCACTTAGATCTTAAGTTGATTTGTTTGTGGAATATAAAAAAGCTACCATTTGCATTAGTTAATTAATTAGTGACTCACTTTTGAAATATAACACGTTTTGAAACCTCTTATTTCTCATAATAATTGAACATAAGTATACATAGCTATGTTTCTATTTCAAATAACATCATTTCATGAGTGTGTTTGGGTATGAAAATTTGTAGGTTTCAAAACAAACCATGATTTGTAACTAGCACTTCACATGCTACCCAAAACACATTATGGGGTGGCTTTAGAATAGTGGTTTACACTTTCTAAGAGGAAGGAAATTTTGCATTTTTTCTTTTCACCATATTGAATGGGTTCGGTCGAACCAAAGAAAACCTAAATAAAAAAACATATTTAAATTGGTTCGGTCGAACATGGGTTCAACCGAACCCCCTAAATATGACAAAAACTAAAAATTCTTTCATTTTAACCTGTCACTTTTACTTTGTTCTTTTACCAGTCACTGTCCCTGGTGCGTGCGGCGAACCGAGACCATGACGGCGACCAAACAGAGGGTTTTCTTTCCGGCAAAAGCAAATTTAAGTTCGTCTCTTCAAAGTTCATCATTCTAGTTTGCATATCGAGCACTATTGAGCACTAGTATTTAAAATTCAATATTTTTAGAGTTCAAAATGCATCTATTTATTTAATTTTGAAACCCTAAATGCAATTTTTTAAAAATTTGTTGAACTCAAATTGCATTTGTTTGAAAGTTTTTAAAGCATTTTCAATATAGTATTTTGCTTCCCCATTTTGCATATATTTTTGTCTTGTTAAACACCCTTCAAGAGAAAAATGAATATCAAAACTATCAACTATCTGTTAGGGGATGAGAGGTCTATAATTCAAAACTACACCCCTTGAACTTCTTTATGTTGATTGGATTTTTCAATGCATCTACAACATTATTTCAAGTGTTAGAATACTCCAACATCACCTCCCCATCATCTACCATTTCATAGTGGACACCTTAACTATCATCCAACTAATAACACAACAAATAAACTAAACACATATGTACTAGACAAACCAAGTTGCATTTTTATTTGCAAAAGTTTAGCCATTAACTTGAGCCTAGACTAGACTTAGCTTCAAACATATCAAGGATATAGATCCAAATGTTATTCTTTTCATTTTGTTTCTTTGGCACACACATTTATATATCCAAATTTAAATATGGTCCCAAGTTGAAATACTTCCAATTAGTTATTTCTCAACAATTTGAGCATGAAATATTAAAATTTTAGAGCTACAGTGTTATATAAAAGAAAATTTTCTAATTCATTTAGATATCGATCCATATGTATCATAGATCAACATATGATTTGATCATTAGAGTATTACATCAACTTTTAAGATTACAAGGATAAAATACCTAGGCACTTGCATTTATATTTGGCATGTATTTTAACTTGTTCAATTTTTTTAAATCAATCCAAGGGTTTGAGTAAGGAAAAATGAGTTTCCTCCCAAAGTTAGTGCAAAAAAACATTATAATGGCTCTCAGCATAGTCTAAGAAATGGAGATAAATAAATTCCTAAAGACTAGAAGTGTAGGGGTCAAGGTCACAAAATAATTTTAAAACTACAAATTTAGGGTCAAACTTGTAGATGAAAATGTAAATTCCATACATGTAGGAGTGAACCATGAAATTCATATCTTGGTTTGTTAAGGTGTCATAATATTAAATCTTATCAAGAATCATATCATTGATTATGTACATTACAATAAAATATCTCCATATAACAAATGAAGCTAAAAACCCTAACCCTCTTTGTCAATTCTATAGTGTGCTTGTCTAGTATTTTTAAATTCAATTGTATGTTCGAAGGTAATTTGTGTGTTTACTTATTGCATTTATTTATCCTAGCTAATTAGAAAAGAAAACTCTAAAGAAATTATTTTCTTTTCATTTTGGCAAAGCCATTTAATTTGGTATGTCCTATGATTTGGCCATAAAGGTTTTCTTGAATCTTATTTAGTTTTTAGATTTAAGTGCTTTCTCATTGTCTAATTTCTTAATCAAATCTAAACATTGTTTGATCCTTATTTCCTTCTAATACCAAAATCATCCTCTTTTCCTAGTAAGAAGTCATAGTTCAATCCCACCATGGTTGTGAATCAAGCTAAAATTGGTATGATTGGGAATATGCATGATACTAAATTTATCATAATGGAGAAGAATCATTTGACCATGAGGCCCTTGTTGAGAAAATGGTAATCAAGATATAGCTTTGATGCACACAACCTTTCTTTGGATCTTGCAAATTTGGCTAGTAATATTAATCCTAGTACAATGATTGATCTCCTTCATATACTATGTTGATTAATAAGCCATGTGGAAAGAAAGTACTTAAAGTTAAATAGGTAAAAGGATAAGCTCAACAATCCCTTTGAGTGATGTGCCATTTTCCCTCCATCCCAAGCTTCTTCTTCATGTATTCCTCCTTATTGTTTTACTCCTATCTATCTTATGCAATTTATTTCTCCTTCCACCAAATCTCCCCAAATTTATCCTCTCCTTTTTCCTAGTTCTCATCTCATGCTTACTTATTATGATGCACATAGTTCTCTTGTCTCCACATTAGTTCTCATTAGTTTTGTTTACACTTCCCATGTTCCCCTCACTGTGATATTCCTACGCAAGTCTTAGGACCCTATTTTCACATAAAATTTCATATTTCCCGGTGTGTCTTAGGTGAGTGGCCTAGGACCCACTCGCCACATGGAAAATGGGTCATCACTTAGCTCTAGGACCCCCCTTTGGGGTATGTTCTTGGCAGTATTTTAATAATTTCAATTCCTAGATTTGATGTTGTCTTGTGTTATTTAAATCTCAAGAATTAATTGAAAATATGTATAAATACAAGGTTATTTCACTATGTTTCATCTAAGCAATCCTAGTAAATCCTAGATCTTCATAAGCAATCAAGAGTACTTTCACAAGAGCATTATAGGAGCATTCAAGAGCATTTCTAAGGAATTCAAGGGAAGATTTATAGAATATTATTGCAGCAATCAAGATCCATTTCATCATGTCAAAGGAATAACACATCATGCATGATGTTGAGCTAATGTGTTGATGTACCATTGGAGATCTAATAAAGCATATTCAAGGCATGGTTTCTAATCAAAGTTCATGATCAAGATCTATATTCATTGAGACCACTTTATGCTAGTTTGCATATTTGTTATCCAATTTTTCAACTAAGGTGTGGTGAGTTGTGACATTGTTTGTTCATTCATCATTCCTTTCATCAATTGTTTCATATTAAGGTTTAATTACTAAAATGGGGTTTGAGCAAGGAAAACCCATATTCCCTAACAAAACAACATTTTTCTCTTCTTTGATGTGTGATTTCAAGTTTTAGGTTGAAGATGATTCAGAGAGAAGATTTGCAAAAGTTGTCAAAGTTGCTAAGAAAGTTGTCAAATCATGAAAATTGAGCTACAATATTTATTTCTTGCTTTCCAGTAGTGCCCGACTAGAATCTGGGAGTGCAGACAGAGAGGAATAGCGCCTAGAAATTGATTTTCTAGAGCCCTAGCCAGGACCATTCACCATAGGGAAAATGAGTCCACAGTGAAGTCTGAAAAAAACACTTTTTTCAACATGTACACAACATTTGACCCTCTTAAAACCCGCATTTTGACAGTTATATTATTTAGGTTTAATTTGTGTAACTTATTTACACATTATTACTTACATATTGATTGAAATATTAAAAGAAATGGGTTAATAATTTTGATCTCATTTTGGAAAACCCCATTTTTTAGGGTTTCAATAGGTACAGGGCCCAAGAGTGGTAATAATCAAACCTCTCAAGGTGCTTGGAACATGTAAGCTCCACTTATGTAATAGAGAGGTTCTACAGTGCAAGGTCCAATGGGATCAGTATGCAAAAGATTCTACCACTTGGGAAGATTATATATGCCGAGATGAAGCACAAGTTTCCACAAGACTTGCTAGATTTTGAAAACTCTTGAAAATAATGATGTTTTGTAATGTGATTCTTTATGGATGGTTTGTGTTTTATGTTTTATGTTATGTCCATGTCAATACTTAATAAATCATTAGGGATGATTTGTAATGGGGGGAATATGTTACACCCCGAGCGATATTACCTATTTACTATTACCTGGTTTGGTTAAATTGCTTGAATCTTTACATGAATGCATTTTATGAATCTTGAATGGAAATATGATGAATGAATGATTGATGCAATTTTATATTTTATATTTTTTCTTACTATGAAGTATATGATGCATATGACTATGTTGTGATCGGCTAATTACTATTATGATGTGCTAAGTTGGACGCAGGAAAATATTCAACCCTCTAGAAGAGAGGGGGAGAATCACTCAGGAGAAGAACTTGGTCTGACAACCCTAATGATCCTATATGAGCTTCACACACACTCACAATCTAGTTGGTATAAGTTGAGTAAAGTAGTTGAGAAAGGGTATGTGTTCTTTAGTCTAGTTTGTGAATGTCTTTTGTTAAGTTTTGATTTTGATCTATGAATGTTTTGATTTGAACATGTATGTGATTGGTTCTTTATTTTGAGTGAAATTTCTTCTATGTGGGTTTACAAGAATATATGATTTGACGGAGTATATACATAGAATGTATATACATATATATATGTATGTGTCTATGACAACTCATAAATATGAGTATATGAGTGTGTGGGTATACATAGGTAGATGTACCTATGCATGCTCATGAATGAATAACCCATGTATATGAGAATTTTGATTAGAAAATTAAGATATATATATATATATACATGTATATATACACTTTATATATATATATCAATTGATGACTATGTGATTTAATATGATTATTGAAATAGAGATATATATAATATATATATATATTGTATACATAATTATGTTGTCATAAATAAATATATATATATATACATATATTTATATATAAATATATATATATATGATTATTTTGTTAAAAATCTATATATTTGTTTCAATATAATTGTATTTATTTAATTATCTTATATAATATTGTATATATATATCGGTTTATATATATAGACCAATTATCATAATGTGAATCGATTGATATGAATCAATTAATATAAATCAATTTTGATATATTGATTGTTATGTTATTAATGCTTTGCATTAACTAAGGCACATAATAAAGCACAACCTTTATACATATTGCTAAGTTATATTTCTACATAACATATTTACCACCTTGAATAAGTCAAAGACAGTGTAAAGTAGTGTGTAAGCAAAGCAAGAGGTGAACCATATGATGACCTTGTCTTCCTTTATATGTGGGTGCTAAACATAATGTGGTGCCAAGTGATGTAGGAGAATCCATGGCATTTGGCAATCCTGTGTCAAACAAAAAAAAGATTTAATTTTTGTTGAGCATTTTTGAATTTTTGGTCTGAGTCAATTTTTGTTTTAAATTCATGTTAATAGGTGGCAAATGAATTATCTTTGATTAAATAAACTTGATAATTTTTTCCTTGCACATTGACAAGTTGGCTTGTGGGGTGAAAAAGCAAGAAAAGTAGTTTAAATTTAAATTGCAAATTATTCCAAAAGGTTATTAAGGTGTTGGATTTTTGAAATTGAGGAGTTACAACACTTCATCATGATCCTTAAAAATTAGGGAATAGAGAAGTGGGTTGCCAAGACTGATTTTTGTCTTCTTGCCTTTTCGGGAGTGAAAAGAGGAGGGAAAGAAAACTGAAAAAGCCTATCTTTGTGAGGTTGTTGTAAGTGGGTTTCAAATGAATTTTAATTATCTTTTTGAAGTTTGATTTTTCAGCTATAGGAGATGGTGTACCTGGTTGAGGAAGGAAAAAAATAGACATGAAATAAATCCCTTGACAGAGTGGTGGAGAATCAGAAATTTATGAAACAATGAAAGAGTTTTAAAGTGGATTTTTGAAGGAAGAGGAGAGGATGGCATAGATTTCTCTAGAGAAAAAATTTGGGGTGTTTGTTGCAGGTTTGGACTGATTTATAATAGTCCATGAAGAAGAAGATCATAGGGCATATGACTATCCTCATGGAGAGGAAAGACCAAGAAGAAGAATTCAAAATAAGAATAGAGAATCAAACATAAATGGAGAAGATGCACACTCATCACACTTAGAAGAGGAGAAATATGGAGAGGTACTTGTTTCAATAAGAGTTCTGATGAATAAAGGAAAAAAACTAGATCAAAAGAAGAGATTGTTCAAAAAAAGATGTAAGTGTAAAGGTAAAGTTTGCAATGTTATAATTGATGGTGGTAGTACTAACAATCTTGTTTCTAAGGAAATGGTAAATAAGTTGCATTTGGAAAGAAGAAGACACCCACATCCATATAGGATTGCTTGGTTGCAAGATGACCATAAAATTATCCAATAAATGAACAATGTCTTGTAAAATTTAAGATAGGTGATTATCATAATGAAATTTTATGGGATATATAATGTCTATGAATATTTGTCACTTGTTATTTGGAAGGCCTTGGTAGTTTGATAGGTGTGCAGTACATGATGGGTATGCCAATACATACTTCTTGATGAAGGATGGAATTGTGTCGTAGAAAAAGGACCCTTTGCTTGACATGAGATTAATTCATGATAAATTGGACTTAATGAGGTCATAATCTAGTGTTGTGAGGCATTTTATGCATCCACACTAGGTCTTGGACCCTTTCAAATGCATTTAACAATGTCTTGTAAAAGTGTTGTAAAGTCTTGTAAAGGACTTTCACGCTTTTCTAGACTTAATTAACCTATTTCTCCCTAATTTAACATTATAAAACATTTTTAATTGCATTATCACATCAGTCTAGAAGGTTTTTGAAATAAGCTCAATGATAAACTAGTGTTGTAATGTGTCTTGCACATTCACATTGGTTCTTGCACATTCTTAAGCTATGTGGACCTCATTTTCATGTTGTAAAAGTGTATTTAATCACACTTTCACATTGATTTTTGTGTCCCAAGCCCTATTTAACACATACATCATCACTAATAGCACCATATTAACCCATATTGTGCATCCCAAAGATTGAATTGATCAAATACCTGACAAGGTTGTATCTTAGACCTTATTTCCTTATCTCTTGACATATGAGTTGTCAAATTGGCTCCTGTGGGACCCATTTTCCATGCATGGTCAATCAGGTGAATAAGGCTACAAGATGAACTCAGAATGAGCATCAAATCTACAATTTTTTATGAGTCACACACATGAAACTTTTTTTTTTCTACCGTGGGTGTCTGATGTAGGAGCATCCATGACATTTGGCAATCCTATGTCAAACAAAAAAAGATTTAATATTTGTTGAGAATTTTTGAATTTTTGGTGTGAGTCAATTTTGGTTTGAAATTCATGTTAATAGATGGTAAATGAATTATATTTGATTAAATAAACTTGTTAAAATTTTCCTTGAACATTGACAAGTTGGCTTGTGGGGTGAAAAAGAAAGAAAAGTAATTTAAATTTTAATTGCAAATTATTCCAAAAGGTTATTGAAGTGTTGGATTTTTGAAATTGGGGAGTTACAACACATCATGATCCGTAAAAAATTAGGGACTAGAGAAGTGGGTGCCCAAGACTGATTTTTGTCTTCTTGCCTTTTCAGGAGTCAAAAGAGGAGGGAAAGAAAACTGAAAAAATCCTATCTTTGTGAGGTTGTTGTAAGTGGGTTCTAAATGAGTTTTAATTATCTTTTTGAATTCTTATTTTACAGCTATAGGAGATGGCGTACCTGATTGTGGAAGGAAAACATTAGAAATATGAAATAAATCCCTTGACAAAGTGGTGGAGAATTAGAAATTTATGAAACAATGAACGAGTTTTGAAGTGGATTTTTGAAGGAAGAGGAGAGGAGGGCATAGCTTTCTTTGGAGAAAAAATTTGGGTGTTTGTTGCAGGTTTGGACCAATTTACAATATTCCATGAAGGTTTCAAAACAATAGAGTTGAAGATTCAAAAGTTGTAGGTGGTGTTTTAGTGTTGGGAGATGAATTTTGTTTGCAAAAGCTCATATAGCTAAGCATAGTATTGTATTTGAATGTTTTTCTTTGCATATTTGATGCCTGTAAGAAGATTATTTTCTGCATATCAATACTTTTTTGATTGAAAACTCTTGTAATTAGATTGCATTAATAAAGAAAAATTAGTGTTTTTAGTGCAAACAATTTTCTGAGTTTATATTTGCAATTTCTCTTTTTTTTTTTGCAATTTTTGTGTTGAAGTTAGTGAGGGTTTTGTGTGTTTAAATTCCTCACTAAATTACCAAGTTCTTTATGGCCTATAGAACTCTATTTCAAATCCAAAACTCATATGGTAACAACCGAAAGAGGTGACTTAGTATTTAGACTAGCTGGCCAAAGCAAGTTGATGCATTTAGGAAACTTCAGCTTGCATTCCTAAGTGTTATTATTGTTGTACATTAATAAGAGCGACTCATTATTTGAGGTGTAAGTTGGTTGTGCATGTGTTTTTTGATCAATTTTTTTAGTACAAGACATGTCATACTTAAACAAGCCTCTTTAGATTGCGATATTTTGTTCTCTCCTTGATAGGAGGGTGTAAAATCTATCAAATTTGAATCATTAGTGTTTTGCGTGATGACATTAATGCTAAGTGAGGATTTATTTCTTTCTTTCTTTTATTTTGAAGGGAAATAACCAATACCACTAGTTTCTATCAGTTCTAGATGCACTAATGTTAAATTCTGCTTAGAAGAATCTTTTGTAAGAGTGTTGACATTAACTTAAGGCTTGCTTGCTACTTTTGAGGGACAATAACCAATACAACTAGATTTTTCTTGAGTGTTAGGCTTTATAGGGACATGAATACCTTGTTATCTAGCACCACATCCTTTTCCACTATAACCAAGTTTTTTCATAAGGTCATAACCTTTTCCATAAAAAAAAAATCATTTCTTTCAGATCTGGTGGTTATTCGTAATCAGTTTTATCAAAGTTTGTTGTGTAATTTGTTTTCCTTTATTCTAAAGTGGTTGAGGTGGATACTTTTGAAGGGTCTTCTAATTTTTTTGTTGAAATTACCGCTTTCTCTTTTCCCTTTTCAAACTCTTTATTTATGATCTTGTATTCACCAATGAATGTACGTGTGAAATCTAAGGAACCCCAATCATCTTCTAATATCTTCGTGACTTCCTCAATATGTTTTTCTTTATCTTTTTCTTGCACGAGTTCCTCTTGTGTAGTTGGTGTCAATGTTTTCAAAGGATTTTCCTTACCTTTCTCAATGTTCAAATCATTGATTCACCTACATGTGAGGAATGATTTGTTGGTATTAATAAAAATTATAAGGGTACTTATTCTTCTTCTTATGTACTAGTGATTGAATTTTATAGAAATTTCTATGGACTAACCAGTATTCAAACTTAGGACCTCCCATTTGGTGTTAGGATGCTCTACTATTGAGCTAATGGCTCACATTGTGATGAGTCCTTTTATGGCTTAGGTGTGTATCATTTCTCCAACACACTCCCTTGAGCCACAACATAGATGTCAAATGCACCTAGCTTGGCTCTAATACCATGTTGAAATTTCCATGAACTAGTTAGGATGCAAATCTCCACCACTAAGCTACCCACCCACTTTATGACAAGTCAATTTACGGTTTAGGTATGCTAATTTTTTCAACAACTTTTTCACATTGTGAGATATTACCAAATAATTATAATGGTCCTTTGGTTTTGTGTGGATCATGAACCATGTAAGGGTGTGTTTATTGATCTTACTCACCAATAAAATGAATGCATTGAATAATTTTTGTTTTATCATCATTTTATAAACAAGCATATGCATATTTGAGGGTTTCTTTAAAATTGACTAATGATATGTTGATTGAAACTATAGGATACATTATTTTACCTTAACTTTTTGGTCTAAAAGATGAGGTAAGTTCTTATTCTGTCATATTATTTCTTCTTTAGATGTATCTGGTGTGAGTGTTCCAAGGCTTGCTTGCACAATTGACTAGAAGACCTTTTCACTATCTTCTTCCTGGAACCTGATACCTTCTAGGTTCTTGTTATGCTTGGATGATTAACCAAGCCCTGTTCCAAATCCTCTCCAAGAGTTTCACTCTTGTGCTTCACCTTGAAAGACTTACACCACTTTTAACTAGAAAACTCTCTCCTACACTTAGAAGACTCTAAGTGCCAACATCACACAAAACATTGAGTTGATTGCAGGGGTTTCAAAGATACTTGAAACATGCCATGTACCTCCAACTGGATCCATCTTGGCTGGTCTTCAATCTCCTTATCGATTTCAAGAACTTGTCTTGAGAAGGCCTAATTCCTTGTAGCCCTTGACAGTGACCTTTTTGACTTTCTTGCTCAAACTTTCCAAACAACTTGGAAAACCAATTTCACATTCAGATACCCCTTTTGGTCCTCTAAAAGATTCACAAGGTTACAGACCCCTGATTCCTTCGTACACTGGTCTCCTATAAACTAGGTCAAATAGGGCTAAAAGTCCTAATTAATAGGGTTTCTCTATTTTCTCACTCAAAACTGAATCAAATGGATTGGTAGAAATCTCAATCCTCCTGGCATGTTAGGATGTGTCTATACCCTTCCTGGACTTTTTTCGTACTGTACCTCTTTCCCCTACCTAATTTCTTCAACTCTTCACTGCCAAACCTCTAACCAGGTATTTTGAACTCGCCTAGGGTTTGATTTTAAATACTAGTGCTCGACTCTTCATGACTCCTAATGCTAAGTATATATAGATCATTGGCTCCCCTAACATATCCATCTAATCGCAGGAAGATCCCGTGGCTAGATTTTATGGGGGAGCCATAAGAAGACAAACTGGTCAAAACAGGACCAGAAAAACCTAAAGACCCTAACCTATGAATTCAAAACACTAAATCACTCAAATTAACTTGCTTGCAGAAAGGAAAATACTTAGGAATACTCTATGATCACAAATCCAATGCTAAATCAATACATACAACTCAGTTAATAGCACTGTCACCTTAAACACTCGAAAAACACAGAAAATTCTAGAATTCCTTCTATTCCAACAACACAAAAACTTGATTACAAAAAAACTAACTTCTTGGATTTGAGCCACACCTTTCATAGATGCCATTTTCCATGTTTTTAGGGATGTTGGTCGATCCCACACTCCTACCTTTTAGGGGATCCATTATAACCAAGTTGCATGCAACATGGCAAATGTTGCCATGACAACTTTGCAATAACATTTGGCAACTTGTCCTTATGCCATCATCCTAACTCTTAGGACCTCTAACTCTTGTATTTCGAGCCACCAACTCCCTTAACTACCTCTTGGCATCTTTCTAACAACATAGATGTGTTTAGAACACATTTAAGGCTCAATTCTGAATCTAAGCTACTAAGCTAAACAAAGCAAAAATTAATAACAATGACTAAACTATGGTGACCTTAGTCCTAATGACTAACTCACCTAGTCCACACACAAGCAAGCCCTTCTAAGGTCCAAAATAAAAACCAAAACCTCTAACTTGGCTAAGGTCAGATACAAGCCAAAAAATGACAATTAACAAAAATGGAGGTTAGCCTAGGTGTTCCTGCACCAGTATCTCATATTTTACTTGGGTATCCATGGATAAAGCAATATCAAGCAACATCATCTATGTCATGCCATCAAGGTATCAAATATGTTCACACTATTAAAGAGGTTACAATTGCAAGAGAACCGTATATGCCTTTATTTTAGATTAAGTCATTGAACCTTAAATAATTTTAAGAACATACCTAAGGATCCTCTATATAAGTGCAAGGATTCTTTGCCTAATTTGTAAAAATTTCAAAAGGAATAACAATGGTGGGAAAATCAAGACAAGATGCAACAATTTAGAATTCCTAAAGGGTTTACAATTATTAGAGCCAAAGTAGGTTATATGTAGGTTTTATATTATAAAATGATTCAAGAATCTATAAGGCCAAAAGAACCATAAGCATTGCAAACTTTAGTTCAGAAGCATAAGGGATTGGATATTTTCATTCCTAAACATGGTTTTCATAAAAAAAATTACTCATGTAGCAAGGAAGGATGAGGATTACAAATGATAAATCTATATTTTCTTCATCTTAAAAGGGTCTTCAAACTACTTGGGTATCAAAGAATGATTTACATAATAAAAAGTTGAAAATCTACAAGTAGAAATACCAAGTTACAAAAACAAGAATAATTGTTATGGTAATAGAAAGAGAAAATGCTTCCTCTTAAAAAAAATGTTTATTAAGAGTTCTAATTTACATAGTGTTGAGGAGCACATAATATAATAAACATGATTCAAGTACCAAAACATTAAGTATGATGATTGGGATGAGAGGATCAACTTGGGGAGGAATATTATAACATCATTAGTTGGAACTTTTTAATTTTATCTCTTTGTGTTGGTGTTGTTTTTCATGTTCTTAATTAGAGTGTGGATGATCTTAATATACATTTAATGATACATTTTGAAATTTATTTAGTAAAGGTCTCATTTTGTACATCTTTAGTAATTGTCTAAAAAATTGGAATATTTTGGTTAATACATAAAACCATTCATTGAAATTTCTTGAAGCCCACAACCGAATGGTTTGTGATGACCTCTTGCCTTCAAGAATTTCTATTATGCTCATCAATTTCAAACCATTTTGGGGTTCTTGAATGTTTTTAAATTTTAACAAACTCATTACAAAAAGATGGATTTTGAATTTCTTTTTCTTTTTCACATTTAGGTTCTCTCTTCTTATGTAATTTGGAGACACATTGAGTTTCATTGGTTCATGTGAGATATTTATAACAAGTATGCAATGAAGTCAAACTTTATTAGATTTGATTCAAGTAATATGACATATTTATTTTGCTTTCCAATCTATAATTTTTTTATGTTCTTGGCTATGTAATTGAAGTTCATTTATGTTAACAACTAGTAGATTAAATATTTTTATCCCCAATTATTTTCAAAAGATTTTATACTTTAATCTTTGTATTCTTATTCTTTCTTTCATTGTTTCATTTAAAATTTGAACCATTTAAGGATGCTATGTTATAGATTATAGTTGTCTTCCAATTCTTTTTAAATCAAGTTAATAGTATAAAAATATTATTGATGAGTAGATGAATTATTAAAAGTTCTATTTTAGATTTTTAATCTCTTTATCTAGATATATTATTTACCAAAGTCTCATTGTTTTTTTAGGTGTACTGTATATATATAAATAGATAACATGGAAAATGTAGATCATGTTCCACCTATGCCAGATTCTTTGTTTGCAAATACTAGTAATGAGATAAAAAAATTGAGAGATTCATTAGCACAGGGTGCAAACCCGAGGATATATAGTGAACCGTGCATGTTAATATTGCATAGTCTAGAAAAATTAAAAGATGAACTTCAGAGGACTAGTGCATATTCCCCAGACAGAGTGATTGCTATTCTTTCCCACATGCAGGAAGAAGTACATGGTGACATTCCCCTTAAACAAATACAAGATAGTGTCACCAAAGAAATGATAAAAGCCACTTTTTTTCCATTTTATCAAAATGTGCGTAAGGTTAGGGGATACCAGGTCACTAGATGTGTCGATCATGCTATGGCCTCATTGATCTACCCACGATTTCTCGCAGCACATGGTCTATACCCAAACAATGACCAGATTCCATTATATTTTATTCAGCAGTTGTATGCTGAGGTCCATTTGGGCCTCAAAGTTAACTACCTGGACATTCCACCATATGTTGGTCAGGGGCGTGGTAGGATTGCTGATAGGCCCACCTATCATCAAGCAGATAGACCAGCCCCAATGTTTAGGGTATTGGTTGATGATAGGTCTCCTACTCTCACCCCAGCTCTAGCCCCCATAGCAGATGAGGTTGTCATTGCTTCCCAAAAGGAAGCAATTGACACTGTAGGTGACATTGCGGCTGCCACCACTAGGATATCTGATGATCATGTAGGTTAGTATTTGATATATAGACATTCCCGATCCACACCATTTTCAGCACAGTGGACCACCATGGATCCTTTTATAGTGGCCGACATCCCTACTCCTACACAGCTTGATGCACTTATAGGAGATATGTCATGCATGACTCTACATTGTTTGGCTGAGGACATGTTGGAGGCATATGCCCACATTGCATCAGACAATGGGATCAGTATAGAACATGTTAGAGATCATTTGAGACATAGAGGTCATTCAGTTCCAGGATCCCATCACTCTTCGCTGAGCACTAGTGTGCATCAGGATCCACCTACAGTTCATACGGTAGCTGCACAGACTATGGGTTTTACTGATATGTTGATTGGTTCTGGTTCATCATCACTGATGCCATCTCACCTTCATATTCCTCTACATTCATCATTTATGGCATGACATGGGATAGATCAGATGGATGCAAATGTTGATTCGTTGCTTGATCATTTGGTGGATATGGTTGAGGCGAATGTTTCAAAGGACTTAGGTCATCCAATATTAGATGATGTGCATGTGCATGTTTCAATTCTTTTTTCATTATTTTTTAAATTTATTTTTAACTATATATTCATGTAAGTTGATATATATGTGTATATATATTGTTACAGGTGGACATACCTCATATCACTCCTAGCCTTGGTCCAAATCGTGTGCATGATCGATGTGACTCTGTGGATGAATCTACTATCAGTGGACATGTTAGTTTTCATAAAATATATATTTATGTATGTATAGATAAATACAAGTTCTACATTGATATTTAAAAATACAAGTTCATTTAAAAATAACTTTCATAAAATTTATTTAATTAAAATTATATGTATTTAACACATCTTGTACACAATTTTATTTTCAGGGCTCAGCACATCCATCAGAGCAGGACCGTTCTCATTCAGATGGCCATTCATCTATGAGTAGACATTCATATTGGGCCATGCATTCTAGATTTATGATCTTTACCACATGTGTATTTGATTATATGATGATCTTTAAAATAGTATTTGATATTTGATGATCTCTAACTTACACTTGCTTATATGATATACATACATTTGCTTATTTTTTGATCTTTAGTATTCGAATTTGATGATCTTTAATTTACATTTTGCTTTTATGATATATGTACATATATTTTCTTATATGATATATACATACATTTTCCTCTTTTCTTATAATATGTGTTATGTTTATATGTATTGAATCCCTTTACATATATGTACATGTGTTTGCTTATGGTTTAGACATGTTTACATGTAATATATGTATGCATTTGCTTTAAATATTCAATATACATACATGTTTTCTTATTTTATGATCTCTTACAACTTACATTTCCTTATATTCAATATACATTTGATCTCTAGTAGAATTTTAGGGAAATCAATGCCATTTTATAATTAAGTTCATTCATGTTGATCACAATAAATATTTTTTTAAAAATGACTTAAGCAACATGAACCATTGAGTTGAGAACAAGATATAATCTTTTTGACAAGTAACTTGAAATTCAATTCAAATATTTAATTAAGAAAATTTAATTCAAATTATACCTCTATTATGCATTTTCGACAACTAACTTGAAATTAAATTCAAATATAATTAAGAAAATTCAATTAAAATTATACCTCTAATATTTATACATTTTTGACACTTTAACAAAATTCTAAAATTACTAGATATGTTGTGCATACTTATGAATTAAATAACAACAAACTCCACAATGAAATAACTTGTTTGTTTACTACTTGATTCATGTAAACTAGGACCTAGTTATTTCATGTACACTTGAATCATTTTGATTCACTTGGAGCGCAGATTTTGGAGAAGTTTTTGCACATTTATCAAGGAGGCAAATATTGGAGCTTGACAACTTTTCATTTTTATCAATCAAGGAAAAATTTGGAGGATAATTT
Source organism: Sequoia sempervirens (assembly GCA_007258455.2). NCBI lineage: Eukaryota > Viridiplantae > Streptophyta > Pinopsida > Cupressales > Cupressaceae > Sequoia > Sequoia sempervirens. The sequence goes on along the minus strand of VDFB02052829.1, from coordinate 7,827 downwards.
AACTAAGTTGGTAGAGGACTTGTTTAGAGTCATCTTTAAGTTGAAGAAGAAAATGGGACAACAAAGAAAAAGAAAAAATGCATCTCAACAAAAATTGTCAAAAGAAGAAGAACAAAAGAGGTGTGATCAAAACTTGGAAAATTATCATAGAAAGAAACAAGGTACATGCTTGTTTCTTCTCTCTCTCACTCTCAAGTGTGTGTTTAGTACTTTTACTTTGAAGGTTTCTAACCATCATTGCACTTGAATGACTATAAATACTTTTAAATATCCTCAAGTCATCTTGGTCATGCAAGTTGCAATGTTTATATGATCCTTGACTCCAATTCCTTAAGCCAATTCTTTTTGTTTCAATATTTGTGTTTTGTGTCTTTCATATTTTATTTTCATCACTTCAATGTTCTCAAATTATTTTTTATGTTTTATGCTCTAGGGATTCCTCAAGCTCGTCGAGCCAAATCTAGATATTGGATCAAACGAATCTATTGAAGAACACATGGACCTTGAAGTTAGGGAGGAGACCCAAGTTCAAACAATGCTTGTTGGAGAGGGGTCAAGATCACTTCCTCTCTATTGGTATGGATGAGCATATAAAAATAGCACAAACTTCTCTCACTTATAGCTCATCATGTTTTATCAATTTGTTTGCTTGCATATGTAGAACAGAAATCGGTCTAAGCTGCGACTTCAATATTCTTCATAATTCCTATTCTTCATGGTCATGATTAAATAATCTTAATTATTTAATTAATTCATCTTAACATTAATTCTTCATGGTCAACATCTATTTTAATTGCTCAGTTAACTCTTCATTTTATGTCTGAGTGGCTGTCTTGAGTAATCTCTTCATCAGATCATTCAATCGTCCAGTTCTAACTTATTTGCGTGTACATGCGGATTAATTAAATATTCTTATGTAATTAATTAAACCTCGTGCATGCATTCGAACAGAGAGTCATTATAATCAATCTTCATCTTTGTCATGCAAAGATATTTCTTATGTTTCGAATGCCAAACTGAAGATTAAATCATTTATTTAATCTTTAATTCTATTTCTAGTTTGTATCACTCATGTCACTACTAATAGTTATCAGAATGCATGTCTAATCTGTCGATCTCAACCGTCCGTTGATCTTTTAATCTTGACCTGTCGTTCAAATAATCAATTTTCTACAAATTGATCTATCATTCATCATTCTAATCTCTCTCACGAAATCTTATGACTTTTGAGAGCACTTAATCTTGAATCTTCGATATTTTGCTAATCACTATCTTAGGCTATACTTGCACGAATTTACTAAAAATCTGAGGGCAATTATACTACACAAGCAAAATGGAGAAGGGCAATCAAGATGAATCATGGAAATACGTTTGAAATTGGTGAGATTGTTTCAGTTTGTTTATGTTTTACTTTCCTTTGTTCTTTGTTGCTTAACATTTAGATTTGCATCTTAGATTTTAGTATTGCATGTTTTCTTCTAATCTTCTTTGTTGTCTTGTGCACTTTCTTGGCATTACATTTGGTGAACCCGACATGAAGATACCATCTTCACGGATCCATAGATCTTTTATTTTGGTTTTTGCGGGTTTTTCATACGGAACGACGCATCTGAAGTTTCTTGAACCGCAATTGATTTCACGAACCACATTTGACAGAAGAAACGATGCATCTATATTTTCCTGAACCACAATTGAATTCCCGAGCCGCAATTGAAGAAGAAATGACACATCTGATTGGTAATACAGCGATGCAATTGACTAGTAAAACTTTATTTCTATTTTCAGAAATCTAAAATTTTCAATTGATTTGTGTGTTACTAATATCTTATCTCTAGCGTGTGGCCTTTTGGGAGTTAACAAGCTTTTGCAAGACGATTGACGAAGACAATATTGAAAACTACTAACCAGTTTTTCTGCAGGGCGCTTGTCGAAGACCCTAGTTAATTTTGAAACAGATTGTTTGGTAGCGTAGAAAATCTTTCCTTTGGTTAAAATTAACAAGTGTCTACTGTGTTTGGTGTGAAAGCACAAGTTTGGTTACCCTTATGACTTGTTACATCGAAGTATTCTCTCCCCTTGCGCATCCGTGCGATCCTGGGTGTAAGAGAAACAGTTACCAACTCTAGAACTTGGGCCTATTCTGGTGGGAAAAAGTACTCACCCCAGGACAACTCAGACCGGTAGCACCCTGAACCCGAGGGACTTCCAGCCGATATATAAAAGTGGGTTCTTGGGGAAACCCCAAGAATCATGAGTGTGGTTCCAACGAGATGGATCCGAAAGGGGACTCGCGCCATATGGATCACACCCCATGAACGGAATGCATGTACTAAATACCTCTTGTTTTAGAGACCAACCTATTTGTGGCCGTTGCTTGGTATAGTGCAGGGTACAGTATCATGCCTGAAGATACTCACTATCGATCCCCTTGAGTAGAGATAGCAGTTCTTGGGAGGTCATTGCCCAAAGAATTCAAAATTGGTGTGCTCGAAAGACGTAAATGAGTCGTGGAGGGGAGCCAATGCCACCAAATTTCCAAGCTATCCGCTCTCGAGAAGGAAAGGTGTTCATCACCAATCCAGGGTATAATAGGTGGGCTATACCAAGTATACAAACCCTAGGCCTTTGGCCTATTAGGATGTGCTTGTCTGTTGTCAGTTTAAACATTCTTTGAGTCCAAAATCAAAACTGAAAACACTTTGTCTTATGATTGTCTTTGATTGTCAGAATTTGATCACGGAAAATAGAGTCAGTTTAAAATTCATGTCACTGAAAATTCACAAAGAGTCGCAACTGTTCACTAGAAACTCGCAATTGATTTTTAGAGTTGCATCTGTCAAATCTTAGAATTACATGCATTTAGAATTTAGAGTCACAACTATTATTTCAAAATTAAGCATCACGTTTAGTGGCAATTAGCATCTATCCCGGGTTTAGGTATAGCACTTTAACTCACAATTGCTTTGCAGGAAAGACCGTACATTATATTCTAAGTCACAAGCTAATGCGGTCACAGTGCCATCTATTAAAGGCTATCGCATGCAGCCGAGGTCAAAGCCGAACTTTCTTTTAAGCGCCAGTAATTGATTCTTTGGGGAAAACGCCAAGCTGTTAGCAGACGCATATGTTGCAGATCCTTGCAATGCATGCAATGCGATTATCGAGAAAGCCGGGTATGGTCCTTTATCCTGGCGTCAACACAATTATACCAATTTCAGTTGTCTTTACACAAACAATCCTTGAACAGAAACCTGAAATGATTTGCTCAATTTTGCATTCTTTAGGTTCATTTGGTCATTACCATAGTTGTCTTAGTTCAGAGTTTAGTTGCACCTTAGGATACATATTACCTTGCATTAGACTTCTAGAAAGGTCACTTTTACAAACTTTAGGAGTAGTCCACCATCTATACTCTAGAATAATCATAGTGTCAACAAAATTTGTCATTGAACCTAGTCTTATCATCTTATACTTTGTCCTACAGAGAGTCCTCCTAGCTCATCAGTCTAGTTAGGAAACTCAATTTGTCTTTGATCCTCATCCTACATTGGTTCCTTGACTTAACTAAATTGACACCTTGGTTTGACTTTAGGCAATTCCGCATATTGAGCTTGTCTTACATGGTTGAAACTAGGTCTAAGAGAAGAGAGGGGGAAAACATGCGAACCAAACAGTTCATCCAATCCATTTTCTTCAAGACCTCATAAGACTCTATTAGACAAATTCACCACTAGAAACACTCAAGGACATATTGCAGTTGAGGACATAGAGGCTGCTGCACAGGACCCTGAATTTGCCTCTTTCGTAGATGAGTACCTAGCAAATGATCGACAACGATATTTAGCCAAATTGCTAGCTAAAGGCGCTACCTTACCTCTAGGATTTGACATTAGCACCTTACAAACTCAGCCTACACAAGGGACAAACACAATGACTGCTAGTACTGCTACGCTAGATAAAGCTGCTATGCCATCAGCACATCTACCAGTCTGACAGTCCATGCCCCATTGTGGTATGTCACGGCGACGAATTTAGCAGCATCATGTAGACTCCTTTGGTCGCGGTAAAGTGCTTGACCAAAACATCAGCCCTTACATCTTAATAGCCGATTGTCACAGAAGTGCACAATCAACCGCCATTACCCTGCGCTGTAGTATGCGGTGCTGACGGTCGATGGCCATACCTGGTGCTCAAATCACTAGTATGCAGGATTACACAAATAGGAGGCATTCCCTTCTTCCAATATGGAAATCAACATCCACTCTCCTAGACTAGCAGTCAGAATCCACTTACATCGATCCCGAATTAGAGTCCTTTTTCACAGATTGGTAGTCAGAATCCCTCCACACAGATTCCAAGTCAAAACCAATTCACATTGATTCCGAATCAGAATCCCTTTTCACAGATTGGTAGTTAGAATCTGTCCACATAGATTCCAAGTTAAAACCAATTCACATCGATTCCGAATTAGAATCCCTTTTCACAGATTGGTAGTCAGAATCCGTCCACACAGATTCCAAGTCAAAACCAATTCACACCGATTTCGAATCATAATTATTTTTCACAGAGTGGTACTCGGAATCCGTTTACACAAAACCCAAGTCAACATCAATTTATGTAGATACCAGACCATAACACATTTACCAACATTCTGAATCCAAATCCACCTCAGATGCCAATGTTCAATTGAAACCCATCACGAGACTTTGGATTTTAGAACACATACACAGATCCGCATAATCCTCCTAGCACATCTTTGACCCAATTTGACATCCTACAAACAAAAATGCACACATTACACACGCAAATGGATAACATGTCGGTGTCAACTAAGAAATCATTTTCAACAAAGGACATATGCCCATTCCCCTTTGATAGATCATTGTACATGACACCTTTCCCTCAGCTGGATATGTCATACGAATCTTCTAAGTGCAATGTGGCGAAATCCAAATGTCCAGTATATCGGGGAATTTTCTACCTTGCGCTTGGTCTGCTAAACATGACCCACGCATTATCTTATGGGGCTATTTCCAGTAGTCTTGTAGGAATTGTACTAGAATGGTTTTGGTCTTGATTCGGCATTATAGATCTTGGGGTGAACAAGTTGAAAGTTGTGGAGCAATTCTCCTTCAGCGCATTGACCATGAGATAAAATATAGCAACCTTGTGCCACACAAGCGTAGGAAGCCCGAAGGGAAACGTTGGTACGTTTTCTTCCAAAAGTGGAGAATAGCACAGTAGGTGTCTGTTGAAATACCGAAAAACAAAAAGGTTACAATGTTTCAAGAAAACCTTCATGCAAAACTTAGGAGTAACTTAAGGGTACATTGTTGTACTTCTTTTTTGGAACTGGTGGAAAAAGGGGTGATAATAGAGAAGGATCTCATCGAAAAGGGTGAACTCAAGACAACAACATCCAATCGAAACCCGATCGTACAAAACACCCCCACTGATAGAAACAGATTTTGGTCTCGCAACAAAAATGTCACAAATGATGGGGTGGTTGATGCTAAAACACTACAAGCAGGACCCCTCCTCACATTACAAGGACCTCATAACTTTGCTAACACACTTAATGTTGTCAATCAACCTCCTAACATGGCCCAAAATACTCAACGTCCACAACAAAGGAGATTCCAAAAGCGTGAATTCACTCCCTTAGGGGAACCAATTGAGTCGGTCTTCAAACAACTGTTACAACATAACCTCATACAGCTGCAAGAACCAAGACAATACGATCCAAGACAGTTTAAACCAGCTTGGTGGGATGACAATGCCTTTTGTGATTATCATAGGACTAAGGGACATAACCTACAAAACTGTCGACAACTGAAGAATATCATACAGGATCTTGTTGAAAGGAGAATTATCGAAGTTAGTGGACAAAAACAAAAGTCATCAAACACTGATCATTAAGTCTTTTCGGACCCACTACATGATCATGGGAAAGGAATTGTTCCCAGCTTGAGTACTTCGAATAATATATGATAACTATCACGATATCATGATTGTATTAGTGGCAAAATCATTCATTGCAGCTGATGAAAACATCAATACCATTACTGTAATGCTAATCCTAGGGTAATGCGGTCGATACTCATCGTACTAAGTTCACTCCACGGGGCCTCAATTCGTAAACACCACCGTCACCAATTTACAATATAACCTACTTGACCCGGTTAAGGAAGGCCCGGCCCAAATCTCAATCTTGGAATTGTTGCATATTTCTCCTGAGCATCGATCTATCCTTGATAAGGCTTTACAGAACACCACGGTCCCTAATGATCTTGATGTCAATTGTTTCCAGGAAATGGTGGGCTACTTGACCAATAATCACCATGCCACGTTTTCCGAACAAGACTATGCAACTGAAAAGATGAACCATAATGATCATTTACATCTAGAAGTCCTTGTTGATGATACCAAAGTTAGACGAGTTTTGAAGCGGAGGCAGAGTTTAAAATCTATGTACTTTAAAATTAATTAAGGCATTGGGTTTCTTAGAAGCGTGCATAGACACCACCAAAAGTATTGTCATCAAGGCTTATGATGATGAGGAATGAAAATCAAAGGGAGTGGTAACACTTCCTATCAGAATTGGTCCTACAATAATGAAGACAAAATTCAGGTCTTGGATCTCACCCTCCCTCAACATACCTTCATGGATTCATGCCATGAAGGTGGTCCCTTCCACGTATCATCAGTGTCTTAAATTCCCTTACAATGGCACCAAAATAACTATAGATGGTGATCCCGATCATTTCCAGTATTGCACCAATCTAAAGGAGATCCCTCAACACCAAGTGCCAGTAAACCATGAGGCCTCATCATCCAATCCATCTTCTTATGTTGATCCATCCACACTCACTCGAACATCTGTTCTACCCTCAATTCCTATCACTCCTAGGGTTGAGATCCAAGACAAGGGTTGTGGAGAGTATTACATGAAGACTTCTTATTGTGTTAGCCATTTGGTTCCCCCTAAGTCATATGGTTTACCTACAACAGGTCAGGGACAGTCTATTATCACTATACATGTTCCCCCCACAACAACTTTCACCAAATGGGGTGAATTAAGCAAAGAGGTTGTCGATGCAAAAGATGTCACTTCCTGGCTGTATAGGGAAGATGATGAGAAACCACTCCTACTAGCTCATATTCCTACAAATCTATATGGAAAGGGTTTCAAAATTATGCAAAGCAAAGGATATGATGGACAGAGTGGTTTGGGCTTAAACCAAGATGGAAAAATTGAACCAATATTTGTTTCTTAGTGGCCAAAAGGAGTAGGGCTAGGGTTTCAACCGATTCAGATTGGCGTTCCTAGTACTCCATTACCCTTACTTGAGGAAGTACGTGCTTCAGAAGATATTAAGACATATCATGAACCAGTGGACCAATATAATTGTAACTCCCCTGACTCTAATGATTATGAGTGGGAATCGCTATCCTCTACTTCTTCCATGGACCTTGACAAGTTATTTGGAGAACTTGACTTGATGTTAAGTTCCTCACCCAATCCCTTAAATTCCTGTCCGCCAAAGAAAATGACAAAAGAGGAATGGTTTAAACACTACTATTGGGAATCACTTGATCCTACCTCTTGGCAACCTGAGCCACCTATTTCCGATAGTCAAACCTTCTCATTAGACCCACCTATTCATCCACCTAGACCCAAACCTAAGAGCAAAGAGGACCTGGTACAAGACTTTTGTAACCACATGAATAATTCAATCTTTACCTTGACCCCATTAAACTTTGATAACTCCGACGATGACATGCCCTTAGTTTATCCCCAGCTCATTGATTGGGATCAACAAGATG
>VDFB02052828.1:0-11274 GCA_007258455.2 Sequoia sempervirens | reverse complement strand
GTGAGGAAAAAAGGGTGTTGTAGAGTCAATCTTCAACAATCAAATTGGAAACAAGACTCTAGTAAGGGTGTGTGGTGTGGGAATGTAGTCCTAAACCATTACATCTTTCCAAGGCTATTACTGCACCTCTAGATAAAACCAAACTTTTAATGCTGACACATGGAATAAGAGCAACACAAAAAAGTGCACAAAAGGGATTGGTTTCATTGAGGTAAGATGCACTCTTTAATAACCTCTTGTTATGCTAATTTTTTTTGTTCCATATTGCTTTTTATTATTCTATGTTAACTCTTAGTGTCTACAATATTTGATAGCAAAGATTTGCTGATACACATGCCAATTTTATATCACCACAACATTGTATTGTTATTGATGCTACATTGTGCTTTCTATTTAATTTACAACAATTTTCTTATACTTCAATTGCGAGCTCATATCTTTATTGATATTTTATGTTTGGATTTTCTAAACAAGACATAAATTTGCTAAATCATCTACAACCTTGTGAACTTATTAATGTTTGAGTGTGTTCATTTCAAATTTCTACATACTATATTATGGAAAAGCTAAAGAATTAAATCTAGTAATTGCAAGAAAAATTTAGGCCCATTGATTTCTTGTCTAAGCTTTAATATTTTTGTTTTTACTAGTGTTTGCATTGGTTGTTACGATGATTAGTATTTTTCACTGGATACAAACTTTATTTCCCTTCTCCTCATGTTCGTTTGGCATTAATATATGGATTTATTATTATTTCTACACAACTAGGACAATAATTAAAAAATTGCCCGAGACATGATTGTGGCATTTTTGTTAAAGAATAGTGTTGTTTAAATTTTGCTCACATTTTTATTGGGGTAATGTTAATTTCAAAGGGTTAGTTAGATTAGCTGTAAACAGGGCCTCAATATGGTTTTTGAGTGCCATGTGAAACTTCTCAAGATTTTTCTTTGGTTAATCTAGGAATGAGGTTGCCATGCCTACTTTCTAAACACTTAATGACCATAAAAAATCCTAACTAACTGTGAATGCTCCCACCAAGAAATCCAAAAGACAAAACATAAAGTGTAGCTAATTATCTAATAATTTTTTAAAAAAAAGTCATTCGATTAAACAAATGTCTAATGGATTCCAAGATGACGTTACTTAAACATTATTATTAAGAACATCACACCATAATATTAAAGTCATAAATCACAAGTACAAACCACATTCATGAATGATCCACTTTTCAAAACTTATATAGTCAATACATTTATATATATTCAGATTTACATCCATTAAGATTCTCATAAATCTCAATACATCATAATGATGGTATAAAGAGTTCACTCATAAACATGAGATATATATACAATAAGGGTATAGATCACCTCATAACAAATATCCACTTTCGAATATGTTCTGCGTCCACTGTCATGATTATTGAAGTAACAAGAACCAGCTACAAGTATAATTTCATATGTAAGAGTATCCAATGAAAGTGTAGCATGGTTTGCACCCAACCGCGTGGAACCCGAAGGTCCACTTTCTCCGTGCTAGGAGATAGTGACAGGTCCATAATACAATCAAACACACAACAAAGAACATACATTGCATTACATGGCTGACTACACATAACGACATGACCACATCAAACCAAAGTATTCACATCATATGTTTTCAGAGACGACCACAATATAACAGTTAACTTCACACAAGGGACTACAATCATGGTTTGGGATAGAGTGTCATCACATAGTTGTTCTAAGTTACCCTAGGGAATCTTCCTAGACTATCGGCCCTCTTCCAGAGTTACCCTGGCAGTCTCTATCAATTCTCGGCCCTTAGATAAACTCATGTGGAGTCGAATTACCTTTCAAGAAGACAAGGTATTCGACAAGCCATTCTAGGCCTTCTCAACCTACCCTTAATCTAAATGAGCGTTAAGGCACTAGGTGAGGCATTTTGTTTATCTTAATTAATGAACCCCTGTGTTTAATCTATTATAGTTTTCAATAACTATAAGAAACCCACTATAGGTTACTCCCGGCAAACCACTTAGGGTTTCTACTTCTCATCGTAATTACCCCTCCTAAAAACATGACGAACATCAAAAACAACAAGGACTCTAACATGCATAGGGAAACAAAACTATAGTAGAACATACCCTCATTTGTGGTCCCACTTTGAAATATTTATTTGTACAATGAATATTTATATTGTTATATGTCATACAATTGGAGTGGTTAAAAAAAAGAAATATATATATATATATATAATATGTTATATTATAGATATCTAATATGTTTTATTCAAATGGAATTTCTGTTTATATTATGATTAGAGTGAATAATTAGACTATGAATGTTAAATATTATAATTATAGCCTGTGATTCGCTAATGTTGTATTTAATGTATAAAATTTAAGTTTATATTTATTAAGATTCAAGTTATATAGATTATATATTTATATAATTGATTGATAAAAAGAATTTTGAGATTAAAAAAAATATTTATAGTAGGAATTTTGGATTAGAAGTATAATATATCTTGATTTTATATGAAATCAGATGCAATTGCAATTAAAAAATAAAATGTGGTGACTATGTGTTTAATGCTATGAAAAGAAATTTTGTGAAAGTATATATAGTTGGTGTTTTGGATCTTTTAGTTTTCTTGAGACTAGAGTGTTGATTTAAGAGGAAAGAGCTTTTAAATATTCGTTTATTGAAGTTTTTATACCCTGATCTATTTCGGGACTATGCCTTGAGTTAATTGACACCTTAAAAGTGGTTGAGTTGTTCAAAGGGAGGACCACAAATGAGATATGTTCTACTATAGTTTTGTTTCCTATGATGGCAGATTGAGGACAAAGATCACCAATTAGAGAAGTAATTTATGTTTCCAGATTACAAGAGAACAAAAAAATATCATAGTATAAATCAATACTCCTAGTTGCTGTGCATGTTCAGGGAATTACATCGTGCACAGAAAGTGTCACTTATATAACCAAGTGCTACAGTTATAACAGGCTATCGATGGATTAAGGAAACCATACAAATCTTAAGACTTCCTTCTATGTTCAAGTGCGACAGCTGTGAAGGATTACTAATGGAATCATGGAGGTTATATAGATCTTCATAGGTTACTATTTAAAAGCACTATTGCTGTGACAACCGCCAATAGCCTTAGAGAGATATTTAAGTTCCTATGACAATAAACCATAGGAAATCGGCTCTCCCTATACCATTCTCAACACAGTTTTTTTATCTATATAACAAGCTTACTATTGTTCTTTCAGATCACTGGTGGATGCAAAAATCAAGGAAAAAATTCCTAACAAACCAAGGGATTATAATGAACTAAATTAAACTTAAGGTATCGATGTATAAGTCAGAGTCAAGAGACTTCAGCATGTGCATCCAGGGAAACAAATACCTCATGACAATTCTAGAATCTGGTGATAACTCCCAAGTATATACTGATATTGCAACTCTTTTTACATCAATAATATAGATGAGCAAGTGATTCATGTCCAAAGGCCGAACTAAAATGGAAAGTATCAGGCATCTCCAAGACAACTTAATGACCTAACATTCAGGAAATTACTAACAAAATACAATTCACCGTGCTCAGAATAGCGACTATTCAATAATGGCATGAGAGATGGCATGCAAGTAATACTAACTCCAAGTTAAAATAATTACGGATAAGGAAAATATGAGAAGTGATTTCCTCGCTGTCTTATGAATTGCATAAGGGATTAAGGAGGACATTAAAATCTTACAATCTACCTACTAAGTTCAAGAGTTGCGACTGAAATGGATGCCAAATGAATCAGGATAGTTAAATAAATCTATACACCACTCCCTGCTCAAGTGCGGCTTCAGTGACTGGCAGCGAAAGGAAATCAGGGGAAAAAGAAACATATTTAATCCCTTAAATTTTTCTATTATGTTATAGTGCTACACTTTGACAGGTCGACATTGGAGACAGAGAGATTACTCAAACCTCTACATCACTCTATACTTAAGCACTGCACTAGTAAAAAGGCTACAAATGTGAAAGATTGCTGACAGAATCAAGTAGTTATGTGAACCTTTAGATTTCAAAGGGCGCACAAAGAACATATCAGATCCTAGACATTGGTAAATCTAAATAGGGGTGGCTCTAGAATCTTCAACAAGATTTCAAATAGACAAAAGAGAGAATATATATTTCTTTAGTGGTGCGCAGGTCCAAAAAGGCAAGGAATATTATACTGAATACGCACAATGCTGAAGCTCTCATTTCATTGAAATCAATAAACATTCAGGAAATTATTCTCATATTATAATCTTGTTTATGTGCAGGGTGCATGTTGTTGTGTAGATAGCGAATGAGAGTTGCGCATGCAACAAGAAAGAAAGAGGAATAAGGAAGTAAATCTGCATCCACCTTCGAATGGGAAGACTAGAAATTCTGAAACCTAATTTATACAGAGAGACTACCCATGCATCAAAAGTAATTCTCAAATTGTGAAGAAAGTTATTAATGCAAGGCAGAAACAAATCTTGAGGAAACAATGAAACAAATAAGAACACAACTTTGTCTGCAATCATAATTCAAATGAATACAAGCAAAAATGAATCACAAAGAAACCTGATTCGCTAAGTAGCAGAGTATTTCCAAAATATTTTCCCAATATTTGTAGCTGCAACTTTGATTATTACGATCCTTTGGCCCAATTCATAATCAAGCCACCAAATATCCTTATCACAAAGTTTCTGAAAAACTAACTAATGCTGTGAAGAATCCTTTTTCAGAATATTGTCATGCAAACTTCTGCCGTGAAAATTCTTCCTACCATTTCCGTGAATGAAATTGCAACCTCTAAAGGCTAATTAATGCAAATTTATTATCTCAAGTTACAACTTATCTGTTTGTAATCATGCATTCCTAAAATAGCTCATGCAGTTATAAACTTTAAATATCTACGATATTTTCCTTCAAGTCATATTTCAGATATTTTAACTTTTCGAAAATAAACTCTTATTAAATACTTGCTTTTCACTTAAATTCTATTTGCACAAGTAACTCATTAATTACTTTTAAAGAAATACCTTTTTACAAAATTAACATTCTCTTTCAATCAAATAACTTGTCTGATTTAAATTAATAAATTAAACCATAAAAATAAACATTTAGTCTAATATTTAAACAAATTTGCATTTAATCAGATATATTAACAATTTAGCCATTTAACTAAGTTAAATAGTAATTAATTTCTAAATAAAATAACACAAATAAAAATGACATGACAAGACAAAACGACAAATGACAATAGGTGACAAATGGATACTCATTCAATGAAGAACGATGGTTAAACAAGGACCTGAAACTATCTCCGAATCAACATGATTTTATGGATTAGGGTATGCTCAGACCTGACAAGTAGGTGGAGCCAATACCCAATACCTGTATCTGCATAAAACATCACCTGCTAAACATATCATCATTTATTAGAAAACACACCGTGAAGAAGAATCGCAGCATAACAGGGTACTCACAAGTGAGTAATACTACACCGTCTTCTTCACCAGGATTGACAAGCATCATTAAATCATAAAAATCAATCACAACATGATAATCATATTAAAACTCAGAAACATCATAAACCATGTCATACACATGTCTAGCATAATACTTTCATACAAACCTAACTAGATAATCTCAATATTCAATGAATCATCAATAGAGTTTAACAACTAATATAACATCAATGTCGTAACTAGAGGCAATACAATATAGTATCCAAAACAACTACACAACTAGCAAACAAACACAAACAAACTGGTTCACATAGTAATACGGAGGGGTATTACATCTACTAAACTTGAATAATTTGTGATATTGTTTTAGATAAAAGGCCATAGGCCTGCACTTTTAATATTAATAAAGTAAGCTGAAATACATTTTTATAAATGTCAATACACATTTAATGGAGGGAATATGGTCTTCCCTCAAGTGACGGATAAAATTAACTTGAAAAAAAAAAGTAAAAAAAAACTTGTTGATCATGAAAGCTTGGCCTTCTCGAACAAACTTATGGGAAACTTCGTGAGTGGGGGATTAGTTTGTGCCTCATTGAATGACCTCCAAGATTGTTATAGAAGGACTCTTCTTTGCAATTTTGTATAGATACTATTTTATTGACTTATTTCATCGTCAAACTTCTTCTGTGATGTTCTTTAGGCCTCTTCAATTTGGGTATTCATATCTTCAACCACTCTACACTCGGTTTGACCTCAGCTCTATATTTGTACCTCGACATAAACTAATCTCTTTCATTTTGGGCTTCTTTGAGCATCCTAGGTGCTTATCCTTTTTGATCCTATGTTTTCCTTAAGCAGGCCATATCCATATCTTTTCCTTTGATTTTTTGCTTGCAATTTTTTGTCGTGGCCTTCACATTCTCTAACTCTATCTCACATTTTTCAATTTATTGTTCAACTTATCATAATCAGTGTAAACCACCTTCTTTATTGCCTTGGTGAGGCCTATCTTGTTGTGCAGGAGATCTTTGCTCAAATTGAGACCCAAAATTTGGATATCATAATCCTCATATTGCATTTCCCCCTCTGGCTTGAATACCTATGGCCTCATAGACAAGATCATCAGAGCATTTTGTTTCTCATCGAAATAGGTTTCTAGCTTTGGAGTATTTGGATTTTAGCTTTTCCACAACTTTTGTTTTCTTTCTTGTTGAGCTTGCTTGCTTGATTCAATATGGGTCCGGAGGCTTTGTGGAGACTCAATACTTTGTGCAACAAGGGAAACACCTATGGAGAGGCCATAGAGGGTAACAACAAGGGTGCCTTTTGTTGATTGATTTTGTGGGGAAGTAAAAAAAAGTGCTATGGGGGAAAAGGTCGTGATGCCATGTATGACCTACGAAGGAAAAAGGGGGTTAATTGGGGTAAAAGGGTCAGTGAGCAAAAAAAGAGGCACATTCCTGGAAATGGGAAAAGGAAAAGAAACCCATAGCAGGGGTGGCTTCGTGCTTACTACCTGTGCCTTGGATAGGGCAATCAACGAGTTAATTGCAGCTGAGGAGGAAAATGCATGTTGAGCGCATGGGTTTTATGTATGTGGCTCACTATCGAATATAGTCGGGGACATGTGGAGGATGAGTAGATCAGAATTGACAGATGGAGGATTCTATTTTGTGGATGGGGGAATAGCAACAATTAAAGATTTAGTAGAAGAGAGAATGGTAGGCACAAAACTTACTTGGATTTCTGAAGCCAAAGATACCAGTGGAACAAAATCCTCATCCCCTTCTACCTTGTTTGAGGAGCTCAATCTACCCAAGTCTTGGATTCTCCTTTTCTCTAAGGGGGTGCATTGATTTCTTCAAATTCTTTGACAACCAACCTCGATGAACCCTGAGTCTTTGAACAATGGAAGAGATTTTTAAAATCTGCCGGGTCCACTTACCCCTCGGTGGGATGCTGGCCGAAGATGAAATTTGTGACTCCCTATGGTGTGATGCCTTGTCCTTCCCCTTCCCTACCTTGGGTGCCTAAGGTAGTGGATCAAAAACTGGTGCATGCTCTTGTTTAGTCCCATGATCAGACCCTAGGTTGGAATCAAATCTAGCCTTTGCATCATAAATCTCATTGAAGTGCTCATCTATCAGTTTGATAGTTCCATATAGGACACTTAGCTGCTTGGTTTCCTGTCAATACCTCTTGAAATTATCCATTTTTCTTTTCTACTATCCTTGATTTTTTAGCTATTTTTTGAGGGATTTCTCCATCTGGACACTTTGTCAGTACTTTACTACTCTTGTGTAGAAAGTGAGTGACAAGGGTCATACAAATGGTATAAAATCTAGGTCAATATAGACATCGTCCCTCTCCTTGGACATGTTTTTCCTTTCTTCCCAATATTTCCACTTATTGTGTTTGAATGATAAATACCCAACAGGGTTGTATTTCCATCTATCGTAAATGAGAACTAGGTCGAGGTAGGCCAATTTGTTGGTTAACACATCCTGCTCTTCCCTCCTCATGAGCATTACTTGGCTTCTAATGATAGTGAGGGGAAGTGTGTAGAGCATTTTCTTGTGCTTCTTGGCACCATAAGCATTATCTACAATTGTTACCTGACATCATGGCTCTAGGGCGAGCATCCTTTTTGTAACAAACTTTGAAAATATGAAGGGATCCTCATTAAAACCATGGAACCTAATAAAAGTAAAATCCACCCCTATAAAATAATCCACAAGGGTTTGGTGATTTTTCATCTAGTTTAAATTATCAAGGGAAAACCTACCTAGAGGACACTCAGATAAATCCAGAAGCACCAGTTGCAAGAAATAATCAGCAAATGAATAATAATCCCATGTGCTTGAAGGCACATGGGTCCAGTCTCAAACTAGGTTATATAATCCTAACTCATCAAACATATTGAGTGGAAAATACCCACTGAAGAACTTAGGGTTTTGATGCAAAATTAAATGCACTAGAAAAGAGCAATACCTAAACTTGAAAAAGCAATTATAATTGCTTAATTACTTGAACAATCTTTCTATGATTTTTTCAACGAAGTCAAAATGCTTTTGGCTCTTTTCCTTCTTCAACATGAAAGCTAGACCCATCTGAAACTCAAAAACCTCATCATCCCTCTCATGGCCATATACAAAAGCCAACATTGCAAAGATGACTTGGAAATCAAAATGGAATTATCTGTGTGATAGAGGGAAGAAAATTTTATTGTTGTTAGGCTCCTTGCCCATTTCATCCTTGTAGAATTTCAATTGGTTTCTCCTTGTTGCCTAGAAATCTTTCATGTGCTACTACATGAATCTTTCGGTATCCTAGTTGGAGGGGATACATAACATATCACAAATGGCTACCCATTGATGGTGATCTTCAGCTTGTTTCCATTGATAGCCCTGGTGTCTCTATCTAACTTTTCTGCACATATGTCAACAAAATTTGGGAAGAGATGCATAGAGGTCAGCATGCATTGTGGCAAACCACAATACTAGTCTTGTTGCAAGGCCTTCACCTAACCCTCTAGCAACCATTCTCTACAATGCCCCTTCCCTAAGGCCTTTAGGGTTTATGTGTAGCTTGGGGTCAAAGATGTTATCTACAAAATCTTTGACTGCCTCATTTTTGGTGTGGCTGCCTAGCTATATGATCTTGGTATGCAAAAAGATTCATTCCCATGGTACTAGAGCATTGGCATAAGAGATATTTCCAAAGACATCAAGATAGTTTTGTGAGTGAGATTCCAACATTTCAACCAGAAGATGATGCTTCAACCATTTTCGTATTCATGGAATAATTTTTTAGATTCAACTCTTGGAGAAGCCTTTGCTCTAGGGTTCAACAGTTAGAATTTTTTCCTCTTTTGGGTGCATTCAATTCTCAAACACACATGCAGTAAATGCATTTCAATTTTTGATAACTTTGCTAAGCGCTGCTAGCAAAGCAATACGTATGGAGTGGGGGCCGACACTTCTCAGAAATACAAACTTCACTATTGAAATGGAATTAGTACATTCCTTACACTGCCCTTGGGGAAAGATAACCTTGAGCAAAGAGAAGTGTGTTTAGATAAGACGTTTGTATTAATTAAGTATAAAATACTTTTGGTAATATTCCCTAGAACTTAAGTAAACTTAGCATGTGAATAAGACATAATAGTGGAATGGATAGGTGAAAAACCTAATTCACACCAACAAAGAAAAAAATTCATAATTTGATGATCAAATAATACTCACTACCTCTCTATATATACCTACTTATTCTTAGGATATTACCTAGGTTGACTTAGATAACCACATAGAAGCCCTATGTTGACCTAAATAACTAAATACAAATATAATTATGATAATATGATGTAATTAAGAGTTACAACAACCACAAGATGAATGCTCATAACCCTATGTATACTTCAATATTAAGGGAATAACATGCTCCCCTCTTTAGAGAAGCATTGTCCTTAGTTTAAATCAAGTGTAGATTCTTCTAAATGAACTCTTCTTCCTCCCATGTGGCATCTTCAACTGGTAAATTCTTTCATTGAATAAGATACTGAATGAGTGTTCTATTCCCCAGGTTCTTGGTGTGTGTTTGAAGAATGAATTCTAGTTTCAATATGATTTGTCCTTCTTCATGAAGCTTTGGTGATATTGACTAAGTATATATATTAAAACCAATTACCTTCTTCAAAGAGGAAACATGAAAAATTAGATGTATCTTTGCTGTTGGTAGAAACTCAAGCTTGTAGGAAACACTACTTATCTTTAGCATGATTTGGTATGGGCCACAATATTTATGGGAAACATTTCTGTTCTTTGTCTATTTCTTTAATGACATGCAATCTTAGAGAAACCTAGTCCCCAAATTCAAAACTTCTTTTACTATGGTGTTGGTATGCTTAATGCCTCATTCAATTTTGATGTATGGTTATTTTATCATTGAGTTTTGAAAGTACTTGTTGTTGATGAAGAATGTGGTTCTCCATAGCCTAACATTTTGATGAAGCCTTCAATGATGATGTGAGGGAAGTGTTGGTTATTTTTTTAAGAACCAAACTTAATCTTATCACTTACCTATGAACCTGATAGAATTCAATTATCAGTAATGGTAAGGATAAGCCAAAAAATAAGTAGGGATTTTAAGGCCCTTACTTCTTCACTTTGGGCTTTGTGAAACCTAGGACGGTGGTCCTATATATGTTCATATGATATGCATTTGAGCAAGAACATTTATACAAACAGATGAATTCCTATGAGATGTATATAGAAAAATTCATCAAATATTTGGATGACCTTTAAACAAATTATTATCTATTGCAAGGAATAAAAGGTACTTCAAATTGGTACATTATGATTGAAGGTGTATTAATTGTTTTTCATTTTGGTGCAGGGCCACCTAGGGATCCAATGGACCTCGTATGTTTTGTTAATTTTTTTTTCTTGGTTTGGTGATGGAATAAGGTCCTAAGGACCATTTCAAATTATTTGTAATAGGTCTCCTAAGTTTCTTGTTGAGTTTTGGTCTTGGTGACCAACTGCTTTGTACAAACAAGGTCTCCATCCTCATTTCGTAAGTCTAGTGCACCTTCAAAAATTAAGAAATATGGATGCCTTGTTGTAACTAGACACTTGAGGGGAGTCACCTTTCTCTTTGGAGTGGGCTTGAATGCCTTGAAAACATTTTAAAAGCATCTTGGTAGTCGAGTTGGTGTAAATTGTCCAAATTGCCTTAATTAGGCATTTAAGTGACAAAA